>JACXGI010000718.1:64557-119982 GCA_016801175.1 Esox masquinongy | reverse complement strand
GACTCACTCCCTCCCTCCTCGACTCACTCCCTCGCGCGAGCCTCTTTATTGAAACCTACGCCCTGTGGGGCACCATTCTACCTCAGGAAGTCTTTGGAAGTGACAGCGGCAAGCAAATAGGACATGAATAATTGAACCGTTATTCACTCCTCAGGTAGTGGCTGCATCTTTTCTAGATGTTGTACTGTACAGAACAAGCATCACAGTCCAACGTACTTCATCTGTGGCTCCTACCGCTCAGCTCAAGAGCTGAGTGGATAAATACCCCCCCCCCCCATAGGGCCCTAGTCTTTTAAGAATAACAATTGAAATGAGGGGTCAAGGAGTCCAACGTTTCAATCTATCATCAAAGAGGAAGGAGTGGAATCACACGAGAACGAACGGCCGGAGAATAATGTCAGCGTCATGTTGTCGGCAGAATACTGAGCAATGTCTGCTGCAGGCAGCCAGCGATGTTTGAAGTGAAGAAAATAAGATGAAGGCAGTGAACAGTGGCTTGCAGAATCACAAGAGTTGTAGTGTTTCTTTAGTATTGTGCATGGGTTAATTGTAATGCTCAATAATTTTATGTCACGAAGCTTGATATTTGTTGTAAAGTCATTGCTATTTCTTATTTGAACAATTCAGTGTGACAATTCAGTGATTCACTGCATGTTCACTGTATTTTTTTTGTGGTCATTCTCTATCCATGAACTGCTTTCAAGGTGAGGAAAGAAATATCTCAATACATAAAATCATTTCAATATCCTTTTATGATTCAAATGATTGTGATTGGAATTGCTGTATCAGATTGTACGTGACACAATTTCAATGGTTCATTCATTGAAAATTCAAATAATCTCTCTAGTGCTCATATTATGGAGAAGAGACACTAGAAAGCAGAATTTTGATTGAGTCATTAATTGCAAATGTTCTACAGTACATCTGGATTCAACCAGATTGTCCAAGACACAGTATTTCCTGTGGAGAAAAAAAAGTCTATAACTCATCTTTGTCCCAAATATGTTACTGAAATATTTTCAGAGCCTTACACATGAACTAAATCCAAAACAAGTCAAGTGTGACTTTAATGATTCGAATCCATGTAGTATTGGACTAAAAATTATTATCTTCATCGAAAAGTGGCGAAAGTAAACAATTCGTCTCACAGATAATTGATTTGTCTCTCACTCCTATCACTTAATTTTGCACAACCTACTACTGTATTTATAGAATCCGAGGTCCAGAAGTAGTCTCCCTTTAAAATCTAACAGCACACCAAATACACACCACAGAAACCAGGTAAAGGTTGTCTCACTGTGATATCTCGACTTATGAAACAAAGTCCTAGTGCCTAAGTTGTATTTGAATGTAATTCTATCTTCATGAGACAAGTGATGATTCGCCCTGAGGCAGAGCACATTGCGTTTGAAGTGGCAGTTGTACATGAGCGCAGCATCAGGCTTCAGGTGACCTGGACTGTACTGTCCTAAGGGTCACGTCCTCCCTCAGATGTCCTGAGGGGGGAGCTGTTGCTCAATGATGAGCTCCTCCAACTCAAGCAGACTCAGACTGTGCCGACCGGCTGTCACAGACAAGCAGATGGAACTCACAGACCTAATTTGCAATCAGATTGTCGAGAGTTTAAGCACTTACCTGATGGAGATGGCTCAACAGCTCTCACTTTCAGGGGCTTTTTTTCCCCTACTCAATATTTTTTATGTGCGTGTGTGTGTGTGTGTCACCTCTTCATGCTACACTCTTGCCAATCTCATTTGAGCTCTCTCACAATAATGATAATTGTTCTAATCTCTCAACGGTGTTCTGTTTCAGGGGGTTATCATCATTTGCATGATAATAAAACTGCCGTGCATTCAGTCAAACCATTCTGATCTTTCTTAAATGGTTTTGGTATTATGAAAAGGTTGGCCAATATTATTAAAATGGTAACCTACTGGGATAGGCATTTATTTATTTTTTATCCTGTGAGCCTGTCTACCCAGTGTAACGAATTGTGACATTTTACTAATAGTGTCTACACTTTCAGGCTGCCGCGATGTGTTAGCTCATGCATAATGAGTGGTAAATGACATAGAAGACCTTGTGATTTGTTGAGTGGAACAGATTCACAGGGGTAGAGTACCATTGTTTAATGATATCCACAGGTCTACTTATATTAACCTTACAGACTCCACCCGTGACAGTAGCTAAGGGTGTACATATCTACTGCAGTTATTTTGTGGCATTTCTGACAACACTGACCATTTGACTTTGCTAGTATTACCATTATTTATTCCTAACTCCTCAATGCGCTGGATGTGTCAGTGCCAATCCCTGTGGATCTTAGTCTCCAGATACAATTTAAAATTGTAATATTTCTGAGATACCACTGTGGCACTGATTCCAGTCCTCTGTGAGTAGCACGCAAAAATTGAACCACTGTGAACCGAAATGCTGTTCCCTTAATTACCACGTCGACCATGCCAATGACCCCCCCCCAGCCATTTTATTACTTGAGGCACAGCCAAACAAAAATTGCTTCAGTGAAAGTTCCCGGAACATTTGCTGGGTTGCGGCAAATGTTCTCGTAACACAATACGCAGATGATATTCTTTTCAGTGTAACCAAACCTCAATCCAGTACCCCAGCTATACTAAATGTAATCAGTTCTGTACCTGCTCCGGCTACAGAATCACTTGGAATAAGAATGAACAAATTACTGTAGGGATACAGGAACTCTTTTGTTTAGACCCAGTTAAAGATTTCCTGAGAGAAATTCCCCTGGCTGGGGATTAACATTACCAAGCCATACTCCTCACTATGTAAAGATAACTTTCTTCCCCTTTTTCACCTGTAATTACTTTACCTATTACAGAATATCCCTATAGTCATACCCAAGTCCTTTTAAAAAACAACTGAACTCTTCCGTCAATCCATTCACCTGGGATTATAAAACCAAAAGATTTGGTAAAAAGCACCTTTAGAAATCCATTTCAGGGAGGAGTGGCTCTGCCACATGTTGTTTTACTACTAGCCTGCAGACCGCGCTGTGACTTTCTGTCTTAGAATGGAGTGAGAGGATTACTACCCCAATTCTATTGCCAGTGTTTAAATCCCGTATATGCCATAAGAAGTCTCTTTATGGTCATAATCCCATTGTACATAGCACAATACATATTTGGAAACAAATGAAGTCACACTTTGGCCTTATACCACTATAATTTATGCTCCAGATAGCAATGAAACCCTCCTTTGCCACTTTCTAACCTACAGTAGGAAATTTTAATAGCTGGGGATAGCAGGAGATCCACACCATGCTGAATGTATACCTAGAAGGGGCTTTTGTGTCTTTCATCCTATGGAAAACTACACTGCCTAAAAATAACTGATTTAGCTATCTGCGGATTAGAAAGCCACATATAGAAATTCTAAAACCACTTATGTTTGATAGGTGCCTCAATATGTACCCAAAATCCAGCAAACTTACTGTATATCTTAGCTATGAGGAATTCCAATAAATAAATGCCTACCACATCATTTTTTAAAGATTGAGGGGAAGAACTGGGCTTTGAAATACTTCAAACAACTTTAGACACCGTCTCATACAGTTTAAGATTTTACATTGCCTACGCTACTGGAAGGCTAAGCTCCATAGCATATTTCTTGGCAACTCTCCCATGGGTGACAAGTGTCAAGCTTCTGAGGGGTGGGCTCACTGTTTCACAGCTTTGCCCTGTGCCCTAGACTGCAGGAAAGCTGGACTTTTTTTTAAAACTTTAAACGTAAAGATGACAAGTTGGATACTTAGTTCAGGTTTTCCCAAACCTCTCCTCAGGGCAAGTGTATGTTTAAATCTTAAACCAGCATATCTAATTCAATTGTTCAACAACTCGCCAAGCCTTTGATTAATTAAATCAAGTGTGCCATTTTAGCGTTAAAACATTAATATAAAATGTTCTGCGGGGGAACCCTGAGTTAGTTTTACATTTTGAATTTAGGCATTTGTTTCATATTTATTAAAGCGGCAAGTTACAGCTGCAAGATAGCTTGCTTTAACCATCGGACAACAGAACAAGGATACAAAATGCCGGTAGAGGTGCTAACCATCGGACAACAGAACAAGGATACCAAGGAAGGAAGTTGGACAGTCTGTGTTTCTGCTCTAAAAGATTTTTAAGGAAAAACATTTTGATGCCGAAATATTGATGTTTTAGCTTATAAATCATTTGGAGATGAAACACAGTGTCCAACTTTCTTCCTTTGAATCTAAGATAAACAGCGGGCCTCACATTATTGATGACACAATCCTGTCGATGTCGTTCCTAGACTAATTTGCCCAAATGCCCTGAAGGTCTGGTGGAACAATCCGTCAAACTTAACAAATAGGTAGGCTCTTAGAAAGGTTTCAATGAGTCTACTATCCAATCATCTCTCACAACATGTTCTGCACTTTGTTTTAAAAACGTGGGACCACCTTTTGTGACTATGTTGAGTTGCACATTATCAAGTGAGTTGATTACAACACACAAAGCTTACTGGAAAGCCAAAGCGTAAAGTTTACTAAGGAAGTTAACCTAACTCTGAATGTTTTTAATTCTACATTAGTAGGCCTATTATATTTTTTTGTGTATTGTGCATACAATCCATTGATGGGTGACATCATAGAAAGTTCCTAAATGGAGAAGTTCAAATGCATCCTAACAACCGTCTTCTTTGTTTTTGTGAAGCAACCATTCTGTCTGCAGTTGCCATTTGCAATTTTAATTTGTGGCTTCTGACAAAACATAATTGAAACCGATTATCACCACCACTAATATTAATAGTAATTCCTTGTGTGGGCTGCTGTCATACTAGAAATAAATAAGTCTTGAATGAAAGTCCTCTGAAAATACTTCCAACCCCTATTCCTAATTTCGACCTGGCTTTTAAATGTCTTGTTATGACAAAGAACACCAACCACAGAATTAGATTAATATGAATGCTAACACAACACACAGCTACAATGGCCAACAGGATACCACACTAACAATATATTATAAAGAAGCACATAATGCATAAAAGTGTCTGCCTCTACACAGTCCCTGTTATGCTGTGAGGTGTGTTGTTGTGTTTCATTCTTGTTTCATGACTCTATTTTGGGAATTGCTCCGCCCATCATCTGTTCTGGAGTTGGCGACTGAAGAGATCTCTGATTTCATGTCTTGTGCGTTGATGCGTGTCCAAACTCGGGCGCCGTATGGGGGGGGGAGTTAGGATGATTCTAAGGGCCCACGACTGACAGGGGCCCTAAACAAATATTAGAACATTATTTGGTGGGGCCCAATACGATATATTTTCAGTGGGCCCAAAATCTCTGGCAGCGCCCCTGTCCAAACTATACCATTCACTGGAAAAGACAGACTGAAAGTGTCAACAACCTGCTAGCTTTTGCCATTATGCAATTGTTGGTGGCACAGAAAGAAAGGAAAAGTGATACCTGCTTCAGGAGATGCTTCAAATGTAAATAGGGTCTGAAGGTGTTGCTGCACTCCTAGATGTCCCTCAACCCTGAAAATATTAAAATAGGGCTAGTTTTCAATGGAACATGTATCTTTATCCTTGTACTAGGCTAATTATAAGGCTATTAAATCCAGGATTAGGGTTAATCTGTGCCTGGAAACTGTCCCTTGGTCGTTCTGCCGGAAATATGATCTGTGCTAGTGACTAGCAATGTCACTGCCTGATCACGTCAAATGTAACTGCAGAATCAAATTTGCTTAATTATACACTACACAAGTACATTAGCTTTTTATGTTATATCCTTAAACCAAACACCTACAACCTTTAAGATCTTGGCTTTTTGCTGTGAATGATGTCATTTCAGTTGCTGGTCAGTTTTACCTCAAAAACAAATCCACTTCTCTCCAAACACTGAAGAAATGGATGGATACTCTGCAAAGCCATAATTGTAGTCTGAGAACAATACTTAGTGGCAAAATCTCTGTCTCCTGTCTGGCATGGAGGGGAGATAAGCATTTCATGACACATTTTCATACTATCATCTCTCTCTGACAGGAAATGGAAGAGCAAGGAGGGGAAGACCTGTCAAATGAAGCAAGCAACCCCCCCCCCACCCCCCAATTACATTTAGACTGATTGTGGCAACATCAGTGAAATATTAAAAGCCAGGACATGTCAATAGCAAGAAAGCTCCACTGACATTTCATCTCTCAGCTGAATAGGAATCAAAATCTTTGATGATCAAAAAAGAGAACAAAAGATCAAAATGGCACATGGCATCCTCAAACAGGAAAAGGCGGGTTGAGAGTAATGCAAGGAACGCTACAGTTTTGTTTTCCTGAGCTTTGTGGTGTGATGCAACACTGACAATGAAGCATGATGGCGAGTTGTCATCAGGACATGTCAAGCGGATTAGAACTGTCAGCCCTGAAACATTACAAACATAGGACATAACTGACCAGTGTATAGGACGCAATGTACATTCTGTTTTGGAGAACAGGCCTATTTGTCTATACCATCAGATAGACAAAATGGCTACACACTGAACATACAGCAATGGCTTTAAGTCCCACTCTTGTACAATGTATAATCAACCATGTGCTTATGTTTACAGCTGTTAACCAATACTACAGAACTTCTTTTTTAATTTAATACTTGTTTAGTGGTACACAAAAGCATAATCTTCAAAAAATGTATCAAACGTCAGTAATTGTGAAACAAGCATTGCTATAACCTGCTATCCCCAGATTGTTAATAGGAATGTTACTCCTTTAATTCAACTCAATCTAATTTAACTTCAGCGTGGCAGAGATTAAAAGAAAGTGCAAGACAGACAGAATAAATATAACACACTTGGCGACAGTGCAGATACACACAAGCGAACAGAAAATTACTTTGGTGACAGACAGTGAAGAAAATCCCATTAAGACACCAGAGAAAAACCACCTGGCAATATGAAAGGAGACCTGTGATGACATCACGGTATGCGCATTTACAAATGCACAGAGCAGCACGATGGACACAGGAGGCAGAGACAAAGCACATCACATGAACAAGAAAGGACAACACGCAGCGACACAACACGTAAGCATCGTGGTTCACAATGGAAGTAACAGTTAGCCTATTGTTCTGTGTAACAGCTACAACTGCAGGCGATACGCTGGGACAGGGACGAAGCTGTCCAGATTGAGGGACCTTGAGATGGATCCAGTCACTGCAGAGAACAGAAGAGGAGCCGCTCTGGGCTGTGTTTGCTCCGGGGACCTTTCACATAATGGGTTTGACAGATCGGGTACTCGGTGTAGGTGATGAGGGTTGCTGTAGGTATCTCAGGTAGGGAACAGTTAGGCCCTAAGTGGGTTCCCAGATGAGTATCAACCAGTGGATTTCGCTCTCGTATAATGAGATGGCCGGTTTACAGAGGAATACAAAGTACTGTGATTTCACAGATAGGGAGCCAAATGTTCTACAGGATGTATAAATCTAAAGAAAGCCCTGTGGAGCGAGATGGAGCTGAGCCAATATTCTGCCGATTATCCCATCAATTACACATCTGATCTCAATACAGTTTTCTGGTCCCAAAAGTAGAATACGCCCAGTTGGATCTCACTGGCACATGCTTGGCTCAGCCCGTCTTCTTTTCTAGGTTTGGCCCCTGTCCTCGGTTCTGCCCGCTCAGCTTCACTAGCCTCTCACTGGAAACAGCAATGTAGCAATTTCAACGGTTGTATCGTATACTGTATAACCCAAACTAAATTTTGGGCCCTCAAAGCCAGTTTAACTCTATTTATACTTTGTGACACTCTAACCAGTGACTTATTTAGACCTGGGACACCAAATAGGTGCAATTAATCATGAGGTAAAACTAGCAGGTTCTGGCCCTCGTAGGGTAAGACTTAAATACCCCTGGTGAAGAACATTGAGTAAAGTGTCCTTCCCTTTAAATTATGTGTCTTTGGAATATAACATAAATAACACAATTGAAATATGACGTACTGTACTATAGGTAGGAACCAATATTACTTTGGATTGAACGACCAGCATTTGCGGTACATAAAACGTAGCCTAGCTTTTATTTTTGCCCTTTAGTTATGCACTTAAAGTACAAACTGCTAACTAGCCAAATTGCCCTGTCTCATTGCAAACAACCTCCAACTGATTCGGGAGAGTTGATGACCGCAGCAAGCCTTTTTCTTAGGAATCAAACTGACAACCTAAGCTAGCTTTGCAAGTGCACATGCGAAATGAGAAAAGGGAATCCCTGCTGATGACCCTACACCACAACTCCCACCTATGCTATTGTAGTACGGTTGGTATAACAATAAACACCATCTGGGAGGCCTGAACAAACACTTTGAATTGATACATTTTAGGTAGAAAAAAACCCAGGGTTCTTACAAAACCACATCTCAGTAAAGCATACATATATCAGCAGATCACAAGTCAGAATTGGGGCTAGAACACAATAGCCTGGCCAGGATGTAGATACATGCACATTTCCAGATATCATCAACAGTAGTACAATCAGGCCACGGCAAAGTACAAGAAGGGTGTCAAATTTTTTTTCATGACATCTGAATGTAAAATCAGGTGGCAACAAGATTATATTGTCAAGCAACTTCCTCGGGTAACATGAATACAAAGCAGGCGAAGGCATTTAGAATAAGATGGGAAGCCAAGAGTCTGTGTAACTAGTAGAGAGTCAAAGGCGCTTGCGTGGAAACGAACATTGTCTGTCCCATGGTCGGGTAAGCAGGCAAGTTCATAATCAAATAACAGATCACAAGAACTCAAACTGCATGAGGCAAGCAAATGTAGTGTCTCCCTTTAACAGACAACTTAGGAGTCTGACAGAAGTAAGAAATATTAGGTCTTTGCTAGCGGTTCATTAAAAGTGTAAAAAAAGCTCTCATAGTAAAATTCACAAGTCTACATATACTGTAGATGTGGATCAGTCCAAAGTCTGCTGTGTCTTTTTGTGTGTGCTTGTACTGGGCGTAAGCAAATGCTTACAGTAAAGAGAGGGGAGTGTGTCGTGGATAACTGCACCAGACGGGGGGAGATAAGCCAGGACAGATGGATAGCAGACCACCCAGTGGGAGCCAAACAGCAGTGCAGCAGGTAACAGCAGTAAGTTTCACCCCCACTTGAGAAGAGCTTCCGTTGAGTCGCAGAGTAGATCAACGCGACGTGTTAGGATTACTGCTTTTGCCTGCAGGAAAAGGGTTTCATGTTGATTGTGCTGGTTTCTGCAGAAATTTCTGTTAGAGCGAGCAGTGTTAAAAGAAGCATAAAAACTTGGCGGAACATATCTCAGAGGAGCCATGTCCTGATCTTCGATTCTCCCGAGCCCTGCTGCGAGCTGCTGAGGTCATCATTTGCAATGGTCATCATTTGGACATTTTTTATAAATTTTTTTGGGGAAAAAGGGTCAAATGTGATAAATAAATAATACCATTAATATTTCCAAATAATATTAATAAAACGTTTGACTCTGGAACATGTATCATCACTCTGGATGTTTACAACTTTGGCTCAGAAGAAGTTTAAAAGCGATTTTCACAGCAATCAATATAAGACAGGATTCCATCAGGACATTGACCGTGATGAATAAACTGGGCTTCAAAGTAAAATATGTTCTTGTAAAGCTTGGCTAATGCATTTCAGCGGTCGTAGAGTGCAGGGAGAGAGCACTGATTAATGTAAGTGCTACCTAGTTTGCCCATAATCACATACCCATTGTAAAGGAGAATGGTATAAAACCAAGAGTGGAGTTGGGTTAAACACAGAAAAAGGATAGAAGTGCCCTCTGCCTAACTTAACAGAGGTGTGAAGGTGATGTCTCTGGCTCAGTTGGTAGAACATGCCACTTGCAACACAGGGTTTTTGGGTTTGATTTCCATGGGGGACCGGGATTAAAATGTATGCCCACTGCTCTACGTTGTTCTGGATTAGGTAAGAATGACTCAAATGAAGAGAAGGGAGTGAAAGTAGTACATAGTGTTTCTGAAATAATGAAGAAAGAGAGGGGGATTGATTAGTTATGCCATGCTTAATGTATGTGTGTCAGTCAAAAATCTGCATTATACTGCATTATACTGGAAAGAAAATAATTTACCAGCAGCCACAGAGACATTTTATTTTTCTGAAACTATGGTCATTATGTTACTGACTTTGGTAGCAGTAATAAAGAACACATTGTAAAACCCACCACATTGTAATAAGTAATAACTATATATATCTAGGCTATGATGATTGGCCACAGACAGTGAAGGGAAGTTCATTTCACCCACAAGGTTGTTGTAGTTGTGTATTTGAATAACACAACACAAACGCCTCAGTCATTTCTCCTGAAGCAGTCCGGTTTAATACCTGATGATAGCCTGTTGTTCTTCCCTGCTAATTACTCAATGTCCTGTATGTAATTATGGTCTTGCTGCTTCATCCCAGAAAACACCCCGGTGGGTTAGATAGAGTTGAGACATGACCTCTAGTGCAAGTCGCTAGTTCTGCTTCTCATATTGTTCTCTCAACCAGGAAGTAT
The DNA here is from genome assembly GCA_016801175.1 of Esox masquinongy. NCBI lineage: Eukaryota > Metazoa > Chordata > Actinopteri > Esociformes > Esocidae > Esox > Esox masquinongy. The sequence continues at coordinate 109,460 of JACXGI010000718.1, read as the reverse complement.
TTGCAGACGCAGGCCCGCATTTTCTGGCTAACAACCAGGTTTGAGCTGGCAGGCTCCCAAAGTACCACAAGGAGTCGCCACAACACGACAAGACAGCCCTGTCTGACTTCTTGTCCATTGAAGCCTGGCTTATCTGAGATTCTTACTAATCCAGAGACGGAAACAGAAATGTATTGAGGGTGTGTTATAACATGTTATAACAGCCAACGGGCTTATGGCAGCAAACTTCATTTAGTGTTATAGAGTTCTCTGACCTATTCTACGTTGCCAACTTTACACTTAGATGGCGTGTGTTTGTGGGGGTGCCTCTTATCCACAGATTGATCCAGAGACAAAGCTAGAAGAACAGGAAGGATAGGCCTGCCACACTGTTTCAAAAGAACATGTTCTATTGATTTGAGTTGAGAACTTGTCAAGTCTCCTCTACATGTCTTGCCATTCTTAGCTTACGCTGAGCAAAACTATATTTCTGCCTGTCTCCTGTATTAAACATACAATTTGTACAAATCAGCAGCAGTTACAAAACTGCAGCTTCTTGCAAGCTCACTTCTTGACACTCATTGACAAACTGTGCCCAGATATTAGCCTAGGGCATTGGTAACAATTATTCCTTAAATATTTGCCAAATAATAATTCTGTGCAGCAATTTAGTCAAGGCCCTATAAGCTAAAGATAGATCGAGCCCATCTGGCATTTGCCAGATCTGCCGTAAAGCCCATCCGATTTGTTTTTTTATACCTCAGTATATAACATTCACGACGACGCTGTAGAAAAACATTAACGAGTGAATAAATCTGTTGTCTCTGATTTGTGATCCATTCGGCTTCATACGTCCTTTGATTCCAGATGCTGATAGCTCTAACACAAACGCTGTTAACCGTTCAGACACTCTAATTCCACAGGGACACCCCCCCCCACACACATTTTAATAGCCGTTATTGTTATTGTCAAGGTCACAGCTGTAACTCCTCGAAGTGACATTTTGTAATGCAACAGTATCACATTTTATTCTCCCAATGTTGCAATTATTAGATTCCTGACCAAATGTATGTTTTTTATCCCCTGCGACAAAAGTCACTACAGGGAACCAGCATTTACAAACAACCATATCTTCTGGAAACAGCCACTCCAGAGAGGGAGACAGAAGAAAGAAAGAAAAGATGGAAGAAGAAATTAGTAAGAATGACTGTCCTATATTGAGGAAGTCTAAGGAAGGCTGGTGTTTTTACACAGAGTCATTTCTGATTGATATACTGGATAAAGATGAGCAAAAATGCATACATTGCTGCTTAAAAGTAAGTGATTATTTCTGTGTAAAATATTAAAATAAAATCATAATATCCTAATATAATATCTATTCCCCACTTAGTCATAAAAACATTCCAAATAAAGGACACAAACATATCGGTTTTGATTGTGACCAAAAAGGTCAATTTTGGACTGATCTGTCCAGAGAATGGACTTCCAGAAACATTCAGGTTTGTCTGGGTGATCTCTAGCAAAGTTAATACGGGCAGCTTGTTTCATTTTTTACAGCAGAGGCATCTTCTTGGCAACCCTCTCATGAATGCCATTTCGATTCAGTGTTCTTTTTGTTGAAGCACAAGATACACAGTAACTTAAGATGCATATAGGGAGGTCTGCAAATCTCCAGATGTTTTGTTTGTGTTGGCATTTACCTGATTTCTTATTTTTCTTGTGGCTATTGGGGATATTGTGGAAGGGTGTCCATTTCTATGCCAGGTAGCTGTCATGTTAAATGCTCTCATTGGACCGATGGAGCTGGAATCTTTTTGAGATGTTGTATAGCCTTCCCCAGACTGATGTCCTCTCAGTACTCTATTCCTGATGTAATCTGAGATCTCCTTTCCTTTCAGCATGGTGTGTTTTGCATTCACCTGCATGGGCAACACCTTTTTTTTTTATTTGTCAGAGTCACGTCCAAGCTCATTCCTAAAGATCCCTCCTTATGATTGGGTCATTTGGTACCCAAATATTTACTCACCTCATTCTACTTACCTACTGGATTTAAACAATGCAACTTGAGGTTTGCTTATTTTTCCTCTAAACCAATCTTATGAAATTGGTAACTAGAAACCTGTTATGTCAGAAAAGAAATACTGGGTCTGATGAAATAAAGATTTCACGGTGAACACTAAAAATATTGAGAATTGCACAAGGGGTTCACATACTTTGGAGCTGCGCTATATAAAGATATTCTTTCAGGCATTTTATGCAATATTAGAAAGACACAGTTGGGAAAGACAGAAGAGGACATTGGGCCAGATTTCTCATGCTGAAGGAGTACATGTGCACTGGGAGTTCAGATGCCTGGAACAACCTAGGCCATATAAATAATAACAGTCTCCGCTATGTCTGACAAATCCATTTTAAACATTTCTTGTTGGACTTTCTTTTGTTTGCCATTATTGTCTTGATAATCATGGATACCATAAAGTACAATTACTCTGGGGTGGGATGGTAGCCAAGTGGTCAAGAGTGTTGAGGTTGCTTGTCCTAATCCCTGGTCATTGCTGTAAATAAGAATTGGTTTTTAGCGTACTTACCTGGTAAAATAAGTCCCTAAAAGACAGACAATCTAAGGTCAGCCGGAAGAAGCACTTTGATGCCTGACGTCGTGGAAAGGCCCTCAGCTTCCCACACCCTGCTGATGCAGTACGGATACAGGACTCTCAGGACAAAAGCACTGTGCTTTGACTCATCCCATCCTGATTAACACTCATTGCCATACGGTCAGGAGAAACTGTAGACACCTAACCCTGGCCCATCAAAAACCTGTACCACCACAGCTCCACTATGAACCAAATAATGACCACAGCACCTCCTAATCTGACTACGAGAAACTTTCCAAAGCTCATACAGAGCCCTCTGCTACCTCCCGATGAACCACCCTGAACCCCAATGTTACCATAAGAAGGCTAGGATTGTTTAGTATTTTCCAACAACAAGGGTGGTTATGGTTAGGATTAACCTTAACTCAAACCATTGTGCCTAAGAACAGCTTTTAGCCATGGTATATAGGCCATATACCCCACCCCACCTGCTTAAATACACACAGTGATGTTGTTCTACTGCTACCTCCAAATTTATAGTAGCTTCTTGTTGTTAATGTTTTTAGAGTGCCACATCCTAAACAGATTGTAAAATGTGAATCACAGTAAAGTACTTAATTGCCTACCACCCAGCTGGTATCATCAGTTACCTGTCAAAGGCCGGTGCATTAGCTGTCCACATTGTGAGGAAATCAGGCTTTACATTCCTTTATTACCCTGGAGATCATAAATGTAATAGACTTCCTTAACATTTCTAGCTGGTCTAGTGTCCTTAAATGCACATTTCGGCAGAAAGTGTCTTCAAACTAATCGGAGCTCACTTCGTAACCTTGCTTTCATCTTGCGTCGGAAGCAGTTGCCAGGAAAAGAGCGGAATACGAGGTCAAGTGTTTGAATTCACATAGCTAAAAATATATAGATTTTTATATGTACACATTGTGGACTGAAGGGTGGGCGAAAAATACATCTATTTATTTTTTATTTCACTAAGAATCCATGTTGCATCAATTGCACTACATGTCAATTGTATATATAGTTGTGGTCCTTGATTGACAGAGCCATAGGAAGTCTCAGCAATTTTCCAATCAGCAGATATATTGTAAATGTACCAGGTGTCAAAATGTTTTGTCTTTCTAAAAGACTTAAATTCTACGGACATTACTTCCTGCTCTGCCTTTGTCCCTCCCCCTCCCCTCAACTCTGCAGGTTTTTTAAAACATAATTTCACAGTAGATGACATACTGTTTGCTAATTAGATATTTCTACTGTTAAGTGTATGTTAATGTTTTTGTTTTTGCCAACTGTAGTGGGATATAACGCAAAGGTATTGCTTACTATTTTTAGATATGACTAGCTAAAATGCCAATTGATTTGAGTAGTGCTCATTGAAAACCTTGCCTGCGGGACGGTTAACTGAGATGTTTTGCTAGCAGTCTACTGTAAAATGCCTAAAATTTTTAAACATGGTTACTTAGCTGTTATTTTAGTAGCAAACGGTGGTGTCCATCATAACATGACCAGGTAAAGTGGAAAGCATGAATTTGTATTTCTACTGGTAAACTTTGCCAAGTAACAGCGAATATATACAATTTGCATGTCAAAAAGAAATGATCAATTGATACAGTCTTTTCTGTTGGTAAATGTGTGTTAATGTTATTGTTTGTTGGTGTGGAATGGGAATGTGCTGTTTACCAGTGAGATTTTATTATGGGTGCTTGTAATTACTACAGCCAGGCACAAAACTCCACATGGGCATGATCAATGGTGTTTCAAAAATAACTATTGTTTTAAACTTTATATTGTTCATCTTCTGATAATGATTATTGTTTTTTCCAATTCCCATTTTGTTAGGGAGTGTCTACGCTCCCTATGAATTCTGGAACTTGTGGTATTTCATGAAGAGACCAATACGGAGGAAGTAGATTCTACCACGAAGTTCAAATTTGCTTGTTCTAGATTGTGGTGAGGAGATCTGGTGCTTCTATGACACAAATGTTTCATTTCTAACATTAGTAATTAGTACATTAAGTAGTTGTGCTATGGTGAAATACCCCTTAAATGTATGCATATTACAAACATTCTATAAATATTTATTTATATTTGACTTATTATGCCAGCAAAAACTATCTTTAGATCAGTTAGCGTCCTTTCTGTGTTTTGTAATAGAGAGGTTTGCTGAAGACCCGGTTACGTATTCCAATAGGTCACCATACCTACCCCTGGTTAAAGTCCAGGTAGCAGATAGTGGACTCCCCGATACTTCTGAAATTGATGTTGTATGTTAACTAATATAAATATTTTTAAACTTAAAGAATTACTCCTAACTGGTCAAAGGGTTAGTAGTGTAATGACACAATGTACTGTGAAGCTGGGATGGACTGATACCAAAAAAAAGGTCCTGGACACAAATCAACTCCCCTACCCCACAGCCACTGATGCATGTGCCCACCAGGAACAGCCCACAATGGTTCCTGGCTCCCATCATGATTAAACATGCCATAATCATATGGTATAACTGCTGGAATACTAAATGAGGTATAGAAACACTGTCTGGCTGCTCAGAGAGGACTGATGACTTCACTCTATCAAAACAGTAGACAGTGCTAACTGCTAAGCCACACAGTGAAGTAGCTGAAAGCACTACAGTAGAACGAACAGCACAGTGAAGCAGAAAAAAGAAATATACACGTCCTGGCTGCCTTATTTGATGAGCAGTTTTCTGAGCCGGTCACATTCAGTATCTTGGCTCTCTCTTCCACTTCAGAGGAACTGGGCCGATAATCAATCTGAACATGAGTTAATAAATTGATCATTAATAAGAGGTGACTGTGCTGTATCAAGGACTGACTAATATCAGTAACAGGGCTCAAAAGACACATTAACCTGGTGAATATTATGTAAAAATATTTTTTTTGCATTAACGGACATACTCAAAAGTAACAATTTATCATATGTGAGGGGCATAAAGAAAGTACTCTTGCATGCCCCAAGAAAGTTTTCCAACCAATTGCAGAGATGTAATAACATTTGAGAACATAAGTTCAAGTAGCTACATATTTAACAGAGTTAGGAATAGGGCTTGAATTTAGTATGACTAGATGCTGCATAGGCTAGCTACATTAACTGGTTGGCAGGCACCATGCTGCTAGCTAACTTTAGTTCGTTAGCAACTGTAGCTAGCTTATATACAGTGTATAGCCTAATATTGATGTTTTCTTATATACTCTTCCTTCCCAACCCCATCACTGCCAACCTCTTGTTAATTTGCTCCCGCTAGTAACAGTTGGAGAAAACAACTATTGACAGATTTATTGTTTTGAGCTAATATGAATTCCGCTTTCAGTCAGAAACAGGCCTGTTCAGACAATATAATCTAGGAAATAATTTTTACGTTGTGACAGCTTTTGGCTACTACTTTAGCTATCCCTTTTTCAGATACAAGGAAGATCAGTCGAGGTGGAATCAAGTAGGAAAGATTGTCATTGAGCTGATGTTTGTGATGCCAGAAATCCAATGCATGCAACACAATACATAGATTGTAACCTAGTCTCAGCTGAAGCATTATGGATTGCCCTTCATTGAAATGACTGGACACACGTGGTTTGACGCAACCTGTGTTAATGTGGTGTAAGAGAGTTTAATTCTTGGTTGTTGCAGTCTGTCACTTTTTGTCCTGACATTTGTGTGTCATCAGCCAAAAAGTTGCATCTAAATTTTGGGCTCAGTTCAGGGCCAGAGCTTAGCTTTCTCTCCCATGGGTTTCTCCCCCACTCCTCCGCTGCTAACATCCTGCTATTGCTACCTGATTTCTCAACTGAAAGACAGAGGCAGAGAACATTAATATTTAATACAATTCTCCCCAAAAAAATATGTATGTTTCATGTACCATGTTGAACAGCAGCTTGTTATGAGGCTACAACAAGACGTACCTGCAATTTACAAAACTTTGCTGCTAGCTGCTGTTGGACCTGGATCATAACTCTATTCCCCCTTCACTTGAAGCTGCGATGCTGCTCCCGTCATTGTAATGTCAGATCTGTTCATCTTCTAATGCTTCTTTCTGCTATACAAGAATCTGGAAACCTCCGCATCTGGCAACACTGGTTACAGCCCCACGGTCACATATTAGTCGATCATCATCATTATGGAATAACAAAACATATAGGCGTTTATCACTTCAGTGTCAACTAAATAGTGTCTAGCAAAAAATCATAATATCATTTTATTTTGCTTGCAATCTTTTCAACCGTAAGACAAACTTCTTGTGGGCCCCTCTGATTGGCTGCCATGGGTGCCACGCACACATCGCACCCATTTAAGCTCCATATCTGGCTTAGTTTATCAATGGGTACAATGTTTGTATATAGAAAAATAGTGGTGGCCTAGAATAGAGTCATAAGGGAGTCCTTGAGTAACTGTAGCAGAGTTGGATTTATAATTACGAAGTGACGCAAATTCCTGTCCATCAGTCAGATAGAAAGGCTGTGCCAGTGAATTCAGTCATGCTCTTTAGTGTGCTGATGAGCATCCTATGATTTACACTGTCAAAGTCTGTCATGTCGAAAAGTAAAAATATGCTAGTGTCTCTGTCATCAGTTGACAACAACAATTAATTAGTTACTCTTTCTCCCTTAAATATGCATTCTGGGATTTTTGGCTCCTAGATGCAGAAGTGACGTTGTTTAGCTAAAACTGGTCACGGAAAATGTAATGCTATGTCATGTATATGAGGTACAGAATGTCAGTGATTCTACTGTACCTTAGGCACATATAAACAACATATTATATAGCCCAAAAAGTAAGGTTTTTATCAAATGTTCAAGACTGCATATTTAGTGTGAGATAGTTCTCAGGTTTGAAAACTAACATGAAACTATACTAAATATTCCTACTAAATATTTTTAAGAGCTAGCCAACAAGAATATTGTTTCAACATGAAGGTTATTTGGTTGCTGGCAAAGCAACACGATAATAACAAATGCACAACATGAATGACCACTAGATTTTCCTTGGTAAACACCTATCTAAAATAAATACCCAATGCAGAAAATGGAGTGAAAAATAAAACATTACTATACCTCATCCTTGAAGACATTCTTGGCTGGCAAAAGTCTACTACTCTAAAGGTATTCTCCATTATCTTGACAGACATTCAAATGAACTTCAGTTTTTAGCTGCAACCCCAATAGCTTACCATCAAAGACAGCTGTGTCTTAGGAGCATTTTTTTACTTTGTAGAATTAAGAGTCCTACTGTTACTATAATTAGGATTTCTGCATTTTGTCTACAATACAGTAAATATGCACTAACATACAGTACAATAGCCCCAAGTCCAGGTTCCTTGATTTCCAAAAACCATGACCCATATTCAGCTGATTCACCAGATGCAAAATCCGGGTGTACTGTCACAACCCTCCTAAAAGGGGTAGGGATGGAAGAGAGGACCCACAGAGTAGAGATGGCCAACCGAATCTTTCTGAAACCTTTAAGGCTTGCATTGAAAAAAGTGAATTAGTGCACAATAGTGGCATCTGCTGGTCAGATGTCAATAGCACATGTTTAATGTTTTTTTAACGTAATATTGGAAAATACTTTATGGAGCAATGGTCAGGCGTGCTTATCGAGAAAGGGAATTAGAAAGCCTGGTTCGTATGAAGGCAAGATAAATAATAAAAAATAAAAATTAAAAAAAGTATTTTAGCAACAATAGCGTTGTTTGAACTGAAAAAAATTACTAACTCATCTCAAATCGCCAACACACCTCATGCTGTATCTTGATGACCACCCACAGCTAGCGTCTTACACTTAGCTTTTCAGCATGCGCAAAACTGATCATACACAGCGTTCCCTACTGATAAGAAGGCAGTGCGAATGTGATAATCACTAACTGGAGCAAGGTGCTAATTGCTCTTGTGTCTGAGCAAAAATCAGGCATAAATATGATATCTGTGTAGCATCTAAATGTAATCTCTCGGGATCAGTTGGCTGTGCGGGGCTACCTTCTACCCCGATATGTAAGCTGCAGTATCTTATCCTCAGTCATCTTCTTTTTCTAGTAAGCCTTAGTGCTATTTTTGCTTATCAAAGTAAAGAGTCTTTTGTTTTCATTTTCTGTGCATGGTTGTCCTCCCAATCATTTGGGGATACAACCTACAGTCAACTCAAGAAATATTGGTAACCTTCATGAAAATGAACAAAAGTGAATGCAAAAAATAGGCAACACAAACAAAGAGTCATTTTTTGGCCTCATAGGTAACGGGGGCTATATACTTTCAACGCTGTCATTTCTCAAAAAGAAAATATTTTATAGAGCAGTAGGATTTTTTTCTGCAAGACATACCTTTCAAAAGTATTAACAAAAATAATATTTAAAATGAAACCAAACAAAGTGGCATTTGTCGTGAAATTATTTGGGATATTCCCCCTAAAAACTACTGATACTCAGTTGTTACTCTAACATGGATATTATGTGGAGTACCATACACAGATTTAATAACAAGAAAACAGATCCTAACTTAAAAGTCTACAATAGTGTTGCCTTTCCCCCCCCTCAGGCTGATATAAGTTTCTCTTGAAATAAAGAACATATCATCTATAAAACAACGATCAAAATTGATTATTCTTACAGTGGCTTTGGAATGTATTCAGAGGTTTGCCTTGCTCCACATTTTGTTGTGTTATAGACTGAATTTATACTGAAAGCATTTTATTGACAATAAAATGCTTGACGTCAGTCTTCACACAATACCTCATCCAATTTATTGAGAGAAAAAAACCTGGTAATATCTCACACACACTTACAGTATAAGTATTCAGACCCTTTTTTCAGTACTTTGTTCTAGCGCCTTTGTCAGCAATCACAGCATCATGTCTCCTTGGGTATGCTTCTACCAGCTTTGCACAGCTAGATTTGGGCAGTTTCTCCCATTCTTCCTTGCAGATCCTCTCAACCTCTGTTTGAATCCAGACCAAGGCTCTTTCAGCAAATTCTTTCCCCACTTTCCTGTCAAATAAGGCATATAATGCCTGAAATAATTTGTGATGTAGTATATGACATGATCTTTCGCGTAGGGTACTGTTTTAGTTGGTTCTAATACTGTTTCCATTTCCAGGACCTGTACTTTCCCCTCTGTGACTCGGGTGGGTCTGATGGCATCAACATACTCAATCAGTGTTTGCTTCGTTGGTCTGACATTCTCAAATTGACTGATGGCAATTGGCTTTAATCATGCTCTACAGTGCTTCGCGAGGAAGAATCTCAATGAGCTGACTCACAGATGTTTCAGTTCTCGTGTGGGTAAGCTAAGAGGAATGACATGGTGAACGCATGCAGGTGATCTTGCATGTCTAACGGGAACAGCAGGAAGTTGGTCAAACATTATTTACTTTAACTTCCTTCTTGGTCATTTAGGTCTGCTTCTTTAGGCTCTGAATAAATTAACGGCAAAAATCTATTTGAACAATTTTTGCAAATGAATATGAGAAAGTCGACTGTAGGCTGTCTGTGTATGTGTCGAAAGCACAGGGAGGAGAAACAGCAGACACACAAACTGCACAATAACTGCACTTACCTAAGCTCTTTTTGACATCTCAAACATAGCAGAAAGCCATGTTCATAATAGCATGCATGCATCGTCCACTTTACTTAGCATATATTTTGTGTGATCAGCCAGCTGCGCGCTCATTAATGTCACCCCTAGACCTGGCTTCTACAAGATTTGCAAAACAAACCGGGTTCCTGAACAAGAATCCTTTTTTATACTGTCTTTTCTTCAGTTTCAAGTTTCAAAGATTATTTGTCAAATGCACCGAACAACACAGCGTCATCCTGCACAATGAAATTCTTATGACATGGCACCCGACAGCTACATAGTGAGTGTTAAGACGAAGAATATATAAGCAAAAATATAGCCAGACAAAAAATAAAAAATAAAGCAACACTATACATAACTCTGTAAACTAGAAGCAGTTTAAAAAATAGTACTGTAAACTAGCTGCAATCTAGGTAGTATTACTGAACATTATAGATACGGCAAGTATGTCAGTAATATACATAACAATGTAAAATATAAAAATGTGGGTGCTTCTTAATTCTGTTTTGTGCCTTAACGTTTGAGAGCAGAGGGTTTGCGAGAGAACAAGCCAGAGCAGTGTTTGTGAGAGATTGCTAGGTGTGAGAGACAGAGTGCTGTGTGTATGTACGCACGAGAGAAGATTTGTATGAGAGTAGTGTGTTAAAGGGTGTGAGGCTGGGGGGTCTAGGTGTTATCTGATAATTAAAAGATGGTTTTGAGTTTTTCCATTTACTACCACCATGCCAGATGAGCAATTTAGAATTTGTTTGCAGTGCCCTATTCTGTGAAACAGTGTGAGTCTGAGTTCTCTGCATGGACATTAAAGCCTGTCCAGTTATGCTTGCATAAATGAGCCTTTTGGAAGGGTTTTAGTAGCATATTAAATAGTTTGCTTTGAGTTAGGCTGCATTCCTAAATACATATTTGTTTCATTTGTAAACACTGTTGTAAATAGCCAGGGAGCCATGGGGAGTTAAAGAGCTGCATGCTGTTTAAGAGCCACGGGTTGCAGTCTCCCACATTTGCAGGTGTTCAATGGGCTGTGTCTGTTGTACTGTGTGATCGTAGGAATGATCCCATGAATTACCACATTCTCTCTCAATTCCTGAAGAAAACTTTGCCCCATGATTCCTGTCTGTCTCACATTAAGATTTCATTAGCTTCGACACGATATACAGTGAACTAAACTATTTGGACGGTGAACATTCTTTAGGCTCTTTTCTTCAAGGCTTTCCAGCAAATACTTATAAGCATATCATATGCATATCATCAATTCTATTGATTTATCAGACAAGCTCTGAAATCCAGATCCATTCCCAAAGCTGTTGAAGATGGCTGCTTTGAAAATTCCATGGTTTAAACATTCTTCACTTGTTTACTGTCAGCAGTGAGGATTTGCGTTTTTTTTTTCTTGAATAACGAGATATTATAGACAACAGACTTTTCACCTTGTCGGTTTGGCGAGTGCAACCATGTGATCTTTTGTTAACTGGCCCAACACTCTTAACCAGCAGACAACCCAGTCTCTCGATCCATCAACTTTTTTCTTTCTCTCCTCTGTCTCTAAGCTTCCCAAAGTTAGCTTTGGAAACTAGAAGTCAATCAATGTATTTATGTAAAGGAAAGTCTTTCACAAAATATCATTCTACTCTCTTAATTTAAAACAGTCTACAGTCAAGTTTTAATGGATTGATGTTAAATGTAAATGTAGCTACACTAAAATGTAGCTATTTAATTATCACCACTACTCTAGCTAGGTTTGTGTAGCTTGGATATAAACCATGGTTCTCATCACTTCAATATTAGGAAATGTAACAACAAGACAAATATGTTTCATTGAAGCTAAGGGTTAGCTAACCTTTGTTGGCCAGTAAACCAGTCAGCTAGCTTAGATGATACAATCGATATCGGAGTTTAGATGATATTTAGAGATGAATGACATTGAGCTAGATACATAAAAATGTAATAACAAATAACAAAAATTGGCAACTTCTCTAGCTACCTGTCATGCTTGTCTTCTTTATAAACATGTAACTAATGTAAACTACTCCCCGCACTCCAACAACGACACTTCGTCACCGCAAGCAACACTGTCAAAGGACTTGTGAGGAAACATCTTGGCTAAAAGAATGATTTTATGAAACCATGGTCACTGCCCTATCTGTCTGACTTCACTTCACACTTCATAATGATGGCGTCATGCAGGCAGGCGGTGATCATGAATTCTAAAATCTTGATCATGAATTCTAAATCTTTCCTTCAGATTTTTTCTTCAGTTCACCACCATTATTTCACATGTGAAATGACAATAGTAATAACAATAACAACAAATTAAAAAGAATACAGTGGACATGACCTTGGCGCCCTCAACGGTAGATATAGGCCTGCAAACACTGTGATTGTTCTGAAATACAATCATTAACGTTTGACATTATTACTTTCAGATTAAGTAGCTGGACAAAATTGGTGGAAGAAATGTCAAAGACTGCCGAAATCTAAATTTGAATAGGTGAGGTAATAGTAGTAATGAAACCTATTTGCATTAACAGGGATTTCCAGTGAGGTTTCTAACATCCCCGAATTATCTGAACAATTTGTTTGCTTTCCAATGCTCACATCGCCAGTGAAATAAAGACTGTTTAAAAAGAAAAGAATTAGAATAGTGAAAGAATCTTCACTATTAGCAAATGTACTGTTATTGAAATTAATGTGCTTAATAATCAGCAATAGGCGACACACATTCCTTATGGCTGAACAACAAAAATACAATTTCAGAATGTGTAAAATAATTTTAGCTATAAGGGTTGGGTTAAGAAATGTATTTACATTTTGGTTAGTTGTTTTACATGCCAGGAGTGTACTTATAGCCAAGAGTATGCTTATTTGTGATGTTTTTTTATTAGGTAACCCAAGGTTTTTAACCAGATAATGAGAAATGGCCTTTTCACAGTGCTACCTCAGCATTTAGAGTTAGAATACCCAATGGCAAGGTGTCTCCTATCTCAATTTCCCTGAATTGGAGTGCCAGCAGAAATTGCCCTAGGGAAGTTGTGGCACACGTCTTGATGGATGTTCAGCCTCAACTTGACGACCAAGCCTAAGTCTGTCCCCTTACCATCCCAGTCAAAGTGACAGTTGCACAGGCATTTCATGCATCTGGGTCATTCCAGCACATGCTGGCTTGTGTCAGCATTACTCTACAAGAGGTCACTTCAGGCATAGTAAACCAAGCCAATAACTTCATCAGTTGTCTTTTTTCCCCCAAGAGTCAAGAGAGAACAAGGAAAGAAGTCTAGGAGAACACAGGTCACCTCGGATCCTTGCTGCCATTGACTTTACCTGGGTATAGTTATGCATACCTCCTGAACACTCCTTGATTGATGTTAATCGCAAAAGAACACACTGAATGGTTTGACTGGTTTGTGACTCTACCATCTACCCTAACCACCTAGCTATCTTAACCTGCTACTTAAGTGAGCTAAATCAGATTCACAGAGTGTTTGTCTTAAATGAATCTAGTTTGAAGCAAAAGTATACACCACATACACAAAATACACAAGATTATAGACTTAAAAGACAGAAAATGCTTGTACCATTTTAACTATAGTAAGCAGAGACCCTAAATGACCAAAAGTATCTGGAGACCCCTACTAATTATTGAGTTCAGGTATTTCAGCCAGACCCATTTCTCACTGATGTATAAAATCCAGCACATAGCAATGAAATCTCCATAGACAAACATTGACAGTACAATGGGTCATACTGAAGAGTTCAGTGACTTTATACGTGGCACTGTCATAGGATGCCACCTTTGTCACAAGTTAGTTCATGAAATTTCTGCCCTACTAGATCTGCCCCTGTCAAATGTAAGGGCTATAATTGTGAAGTGGAAGCGTCTAGGAGCAACAACAGCCCAGCCATGAAATGGTAGACAACGCAAACTCACAGAGCGGGGCCACCAAGTGCATAGTGCGTAACAATCGGCTATCATTTGTTGCATCACTCACCACAGAGTTCCAAAACTGCCGATGGGAGCAAACGATATCTGATGGACGAATCTGGGTGTGGCAGATGCCAGGAGAATGCAATACTTACCAGAATGCATAGTGTCTACTGTAAAGTTTATTGGAGGAGGGATAATGGTCTGGGGCTGTGTTTCAGGGTTTGGGGTATGCTGCTTAGTTCCAATGAAGTGTCATCTTAATGCTACAGGATACAAAGACATTTAAGATAATTGGGTGCTTCCAACTTTGCCTGGCCTTCTTGTCCAACATCAGTGCCTGAACTCACAAATACTCTTTAGGCTGAATGGGCACAAATTCCCACAGAGACAATAAAATATTTTGGAAAGCCTTCCCAGAAGCAAGCAAGTTTATTTATATAGCACAATTCATACATAGAAGCAATTCAATGTGCTTTACAAAGAAAAATAAAAAATATAAAAATACAATAGCATAAAAACAAATACTCAAATGAAAACATCAAAACAACATCATAATAATAAAACATAGAATAAGAAAATAGAAAAATAATAAAAACGGAATAAAAACATGGGAAGCTATAAAAGCTGTAAGGCTAAACAGTGCGGCTAAGTTTAAGTGCTCAGTCATAGGTGTGTGAAAAGAGAAGTGTTTTTAACCTGGATTTAAAAGTTCATACATTTGAAGCACGTCTAAGATCTTCTGGTAGTTTATTCCAGTTGTGTACAGCATAACTGCTAAACGCAGCTTCTCCATGTTTAGCTTGGACTCTGGGCTCTACTAGCTGACCTGTGTTCATGGATCTAAGAACCCTGTTCGGTTTATATTCTTCAAACATATCGGAAATGTATTCATGGCCTAAACCATTCAGAGATTTATAAACTAAAAGCACCACTTTAAAATCTATTCTGTAACGGACTGGATGCCAGTGCAAAGATTTAAGAACTGGTGTGATATGCTCTGTTCTCTTGGTCCAGAAGAGTGGCAGGTGTTATAGCTGCAATGTTATTAATGTGTATTTACACACTGCAGGTCAAAAGTTTATCAACAACTACATTTTTCCATTGAAATTTTTTTATTGAAATTTAGTTTTTATTGAAATTTACATAGTTTTATGTCTTATTGTACTCTGAAATTAAATCACAGAACAAATAAACAATTGGCGACAAAAAATAAATAATGTAATCATTTTGTTTAACAAAATTTAATTTGAATGTTTGTCAAGTCTGGACACTGTGCTGGCAGTTCCATGATTTGAAGCCTACTGTCTTATTCTTTTCTTCTAAGGTAGTTCTGACATAGCCAGGAGGAATGTTTTGGGTCATTAGCTGTATTTAGGATGAACCCCTGACCAACTCACCATACACCAGAGGGTTTTATGGTGCCGCAAAATGATGTGGTAGCCGTTTTTTTTCAGGGTGCCACTCTCTGTTTGCAGATTTCTGACTCTGGATTCAGCAAAAGACACCCCCCACCCCCTGCAAAACATCGACAAAATAGTCTTAATTGCTCCGTTTGTGCTGGTTTGTCCTGTTAAAATTAATTTGTGCTGCTATCATTTTTTAGATATTAAAGAATATTTTATAGGTCATTCTTCATTCAGCCTCCTAACATGTTCCAAATTCAACCAAAATAGTCTTGTTTGTTTGTTCTTTGTGCTGTTAAAACTTTTGTTTGTGCTGCTTCAGTGTTTTATACATTAGACATTTAATTATAGGTGATGACGTCAACAGCCCCCATGACGTCAACAGCCCCCATGTTTTAACAGTACCTGTTCCAAATTGACTCAAAATAAGCTCAGTCATTTGTGTTCTGTTTGTGCTGGTTTGTGCCAGTAAAAGTTTGTTTGTGCTGCAACAATTGTTGGTA
Organism: Esox masquinongy; assembly: GCA_016801175.1. Classification (NCBI taxonomy): domain Eukaryota; kingdom Metazoa; phylum Chordata; class Actinopteri; order Esociformes; family Esocidae; genus Esox; species Esox masquinongy. The sequence goes on along the minus strand of JACXGI010000718.1, from coordinate 93,464 downwards.
CATAACCTACATTTTTACTGGATAGTGCATTGGCTTCACTCTCTTTCCACTATAGCTCTGTCATTACATCTTCAAAGGTATCGGTAAGAAAGACAGTCACAAAAACCCTCAAAGGAATGATGGTTCAAATACATTTCTACTTAGTGTTTTATTGTATTCTCTTTTCAGTAGACAACTACCTGGCTGCTAAAAATCAATGAAATCGGAGAAACTGAAAAAGTATTTCTTGTGATTACAATTTCTTGTGGTTACAAACATTGTTTTTACCCATTAAGAAAACTACAAACCAAGTGTAAGATAGACAACTAAACATCTTTTTCCCCCAATAACTTAATTATGCCTACAAGAAGCCTTTAAATAATGAAAATAACATTCCTGCTATTAAGATTTAATGAACAACGCTGGTTGTTAGTTAAACCCTGTGGTTGTCAATTAAATGTACTGGGATTCTGAGGCTGCAGCTGCGTCACGTCAAATCGCTCGGTGGGGGGGCGTCTTAGAACGCAGGTGGGGATGATGGATAGTGACTGTCTTGAGCAGTAAAGAGTGAAGGGGGAGAGTTGGACCACTTTATCACAGCATTAGTCGTATTAAGGAGGATGCCGATTCCTACTGCAGAACTTGTCCTCCAGAATTTTAGAGCTAGCAGTTGGATGAAAAAGAACTGATCAGCGTTGGCACTGCAGTATTAGCACTAGTGTTAACTATTCAGCTAATACTCACCAACATTGTTTGACACAGTTAAATCTAAAATGTATTGTCTGATTGGTTATGCCGTGGATTAAAAAAGGTGCGGTCGCGTTGGTTTACAATGAACATGTCTAGACTTAACCCATTTAGCAAACTTATTTTCAATGTCCTTTGCTCAGTTAAAATGTCCTTTGCTCAGTTAAAAGTAATAGTGTTATGAAAGTGTTCTAAAAAAAAAAAGAATGTATGCCATTGCATGTACTTTGCTTTAGGTCTTTGTATATATGATATTATTGATTTGAATAATATTATTGCATTAATAAAATAGCATAAATAACCAGGTAAATAACCAGGTAAGAGTGCTTGAAAATGCTACTTTCAGCCTTCCTCAGTGCTTTCTGTGGTGGAGTAGCCAAAATGGGACTTGTCTTTGTGTAATTAATGGAAAAGATGTAATCAATAATTTAAAGTGGTGCTGTGCAGAATCCTGCCTCTAAACAATAACACGATTTGTCTCCAACTCATCTACCCAAACCAAGCAAAACAGGTACTAGCTAGTCTGGGTGGGTTAGGGTTGGGTGGGTTACTGCGAGTGACTAAAGTGAGAATAAGGAGTTTACAAGTAATATTAAATTGATAGATGGAAATATGTCAATCAGTCAATTAAATGGGGAATATGTCAATCAGTCAATTAAATGGGGAATATGTTAATCAATCAATTAAATGGGAAATATGTCAATCAGTCAATTAAATGGGGAATATATCAATCAGTCAATTAAATGGGGAATATGTTAATCAATCAATTAAATGGGAAATATGTCAATCAGTCAATTAAATGGGGAATATGTCAGTCAGTCAATTAAATTGGGAATATGTCAATCAGTCAATTAAATGGGGAATATGTCAGTCAGTTGTTTATTTTGTAGAGATAGATTATTTGAAACATTAACTTAAAACATTAACTTCATTTTCGCTTATTTTTATGCTAGTGAAACAGTAAAAATCATACATGTTGCCCTTTTAACATTAACAGGGAAATTCAATTACAAGGGCACATACTCCTCCATCTTGCTGGCCATTATGGATGCAAGGTACCTGTTCCAGGTACCTGATGGTGCCTATGGGACGAGCACTAATGGAGGCACACTCACTGTATCACCTTTTTACGGGCATTCCTGGCAGATGGGCTGTATCCACACATCGTCTTTGGGCAGGAGACCATGAACCAGTGCCACATGTCTTGTTGAGGGGTGATGCATTTCCTCTCAGGAAGAAGCTGCTGTGGCGCTGTTCCCGGACAACTTCTTCAGAACCCTAGTGAAAGATTCAGTGGAGGATTTACCTTTGGGTGATAGGAGTAAACCTGAACAATGTGGAAAAAAGTAATGAAGGCAATTGTTGTTCTTCACAACTTCATTCTCAGGATTTTTGTCCAGATGCTCCAGAATGCAGAGTTGTCGCTGCCCTAGGGAGGCCATTTCCTTGAGGGCAGCATAACCTGCCTACCTCTCCTCAGCAGCTGGTGAAGTGTCATGGCAGAACAGCGTTCCTTTAAAGTCCTTTCAACTTCATTCGAATCTGCTCCCCTCTAAAACAACAAAGGCTCTTTTAACTGCCAAACATATGGGCATTAAATGTTTTGGTTTTTTTCCATTAGCAGATTTCCATTGATAACTGACATGTGAAGTGAAACATCTCTGGGTTAACCATTAATTTAATTGGAGAACATAATTGACAATATTGGAATTTCAAAAATTTGAAATATTTTTCACAATATATTTAGTGAAAAAAATATTTATAATGCATAATAATCAAGAGTAATAATGATTGAATTGAGTATCACAGTATTACTTACCTAGCAGCAGTGTTGGAGAAAATTACTTTTGAAAACAACAAATTAATGTTTACTTACAGTGACAGGAAACACAACACATTCAAATAGCCCAGCCTAATAACTGGGCACCAAGTGATGTTACTTACTCAGTTGTCAGGCTGCAACTCTGAGCTAGCGCAAAGCCTTGCTGGCCCCATCAGATTATAACCAACATTTCTGGTCATCTAGCTGTATTATGTATTTTGGTTAGTAATCATTTAGTGCAGTAGCTATATTGTACTCTTTAAACAGGAAAAATAGTTTCTACCTACCTAAACTCTAATTCTCTATTGTTTAGCAGTTTTCTTGTTTTTGTGTACAGTGACACAGGAACAGCTCAAGCTTGATTAAACATATCAGCTCCACTTTTCTCCAGTCTCTCTGCATTATTTTCCTTTCAACAGTGGTGTAATAGACTAAGTCAGGAAAGCATTTTGATTTAGAGCAGTGGTTCTTAAACTTTTCTAAACCATGGCACCCCTTCATAGGGATTTTTTTTCAAGGCACCCACTTCACCAACTTCTAAAAACAAACAAAATGATTTGCACAGCACCTGTTTAATATTGATATATGCCTACTGTACTGAATGCACATGTTTTTTTTCCAAATCATTGAAAATGAATCATTTTGACAGATATTTAATTTAGAGAAAAGTAAACTCGAATGCATTCTATTTACAAATTGCTAATTAATTGTTTTAATGAGTAGAGATTCTTCAGGGCAACCCTGGCCTGTAATCACGCCACCCATGACACCCGGGAAAGAAAATAGCTTTTTTTATATACAGTGGCGGCTGCATAGGGAAAGAGGAGGTTTGTTAACCATACAATATAGTTCATTTTCTGATATATCCAGACTGAAATATTCTTGAAATAAACCAATTGAAATATTTCTTAAATAAACCAATAGCATGCTGAATAGGGAGGCCAGAAGCTTGCTAAGGAGATACAGGAGTGGTATGTTGGCTTTGGCTTACAATCACATCCCAGTAGGTGACAATAGAGAGTTCTGGTATACTGTGGCAGTATGACTGAAATCTGGCTATCCAAACTAAATTCTGTTTCCCAATCTTACTATGTACTATTTAGCAGGAATGCCATACTATTTAGAGCATAGTGGTTTGTAAAACATATCTATCATGTTACTTCAGAATTGGATTTTCCAAAAGTTTTTTTTAATATTGTAGACAATGTTGTGTTGGCGTTAGATAGCTTAGCCCATGTGCCAAAATATGTAATTGAAGGCACTCCTTTAAAATTGTGTTTTACAAAAAATGACAGTGTGCCTTTTAGATGTTGAGAAAATTAAAGGGGACATTGAAGAGGGAAAAAAATTAAAGGGGACAATTTTTGTATTGTAATAGAAGAGATGTCTATGAAATATCTGCAGTAATAGTGGAATGATGGTGTTTTACAACATTTACTCACCAGAAAATTATTGTTGGCACGTTCTACTGCACAACCTAAAATGAATCACTTCTATCAGTCAGCAGAAAGTGCATCAGTTTCTATTGTCAAATGGAAAAGCAGCACCCTCCCTTTATTCCATTGGGCTTACTAAGACATTCTGTCATGCCTCTGTGTTGCTCGACTCCCCCCCTTTGGCCTCAGACAAAGTCCCGGCCTTCTGACCACCAGCCACCCATTCTTCTCATCCTTCTCCGTTCATTCGACCACTGTTCCTATCATACCCATTTCCCCTGCTCTATTCAGTTCCCTGGACATTCCCAACCTAATGCCCTTCTGTTCATCACCAGACTATTATACACACCTGTATTGCATTGGTTTTCTTTATATTGCATTTATTTATGTTACTCTTCAGGCAACATTACACTGTTTCCAGTTGTGTTGCTTATCCCTGTACCTAGTTAAGCCTTCTTTAAGGCCTCTATCATTTTCGTATTAAAATTCAGTCATGTTTAGACTTTTTGCTTTTTGTTTAACTCCTGTTAACGATGTCTTTTGTTTGTCCTAAGTGAATTGGTCCTAATGTCAATCTCCTTAGCCTATTGGTCTACCATCTACCCTCTATTTCCCATCATTAAAGACACCATTATGATCACCAGAGGCTGATTCCAGGCCTTCCCTTAACCCATCTTTACACGTGTAACTATCTCTCCTCAAATAAACAATGGCAGACGGGGGAAAGCAAAATACCTTGCTTGGTTGCTAACTCATTTCCTGGTTGCTAAAATTCTACACAATTCATTCAAATCTGTTCAGGTTAGAAAACAAGCACTAAATAGTGCAGGGCATAGGTCTTCAACCCTCTCCTGGGGACCTCCCAGCCATGCCATCTATTAGATGTATCCCAGAGCTCGCACACCTGAATCAACTTATTTACTAATTAACAAACCCTTACCTGTTGAATCAGGCGAGCTATTTCAGGGCAAAAACTAAACTGTGAGATGGATGGGGGGTCCCCAGGAGAGGGCTGAAGAGCTATGGTGTAGGGAATTATTGTTCCACTTTCCCCTTGTTCTGCTTTTTTAAGTATTATTTTTACAGCTTTTGTAAGCTGGTCAACCAAAAGGATTAAAGAAGTGTGAGCAAATTTGAGGGTTTATGTTCTAAACAATTACAAGGGTGTTCATTTTTTTTATGTTTGCGTTTTGTATGTAATAGCAATTTATTAGTGAGGTGATGATAAGTGGTCCCATGTAACATTATTTCAGTGACAGAGTTAAAAATCAGGAGTCATATTGAGAAGACAATTTACATTTCAGTATAACCCTGTTGAGTGTGTACTTATTCAAAGGCCATTGCTACTCACCCACATGTCAACATAGTGATGACATACTGTGGAAGTAACTTTTTCTTTACAGGTGCATGTCAGATGATGCAGGCTTAGTTCTGTTGTCTGATTGCAGTTGTTTCTGTATCTGTGTAAAATAACCCCATACGTTGTACTCTAAAATGTATATAAACATGTACAAGATTTCTGTAGTTTATCTAGGGCCTGAAGTTAACAAGAATAAACTATAGCCCACCGCAGGTGTTTTCAATGTTATGCTTGGAAAATTGTTCATAGTATCTAAATCTCCTTTCACTATTTACAGATGTTCAAATATCCAGAATCAGAACCAGAGTCACAGTACTCTGCATCTGAACAAGAATTGTTCCACTGCTGCAGGGCACAGAGAGACATGAAAGAACCACATCTTCACAGAGTCTACACATTCACATTACACCAGCCAATACATCTTTGCATCTTGTAAAATGTAGTGAATTTTATACATGGACTGTTTGTGCATTGACAAAATTATAGTGGCTCTCAAAGGTCTTCACCCCCATCCCCCATCCATTTCTTTTATTGTGTTACAACATGAAATCAAATGTGGATTTAATCAGGAGTTTTTGCCACTGATCAATACAAAAATTATAATGTCAGAGTGAAAATAAAATTGTTCTAAATGAATTACAAATGAATAATAGATTGCATAACCCACTAGTCAGTTTGGTAGAGGCACCTTTGGCCGCAATTACAGCCATGAAGTCTCAGCCAGCTATGTACATCTGGACACAGAAATGTTTGCCCATTGCTCTTTGCCAAATTGCTCAAGCTCCATCAAGTAGGATGTAGACATTTGGTGAACAGCAATTTCAACTCGTTCCACATATTCTCAATTGGATTGAGGTCCGGGCTATGACTGGGTCATTTCAGGACACTGAACTTTTTGTTTTTAAGCCACTCCAATATGGCTTTCTTTGGCTGTATGTCTGAGGTCATTGTCCTTCTGGAAGATGAATGAAAGTCCCAGGGCTCCTGCAGACTTCAGCAGGTTTTCTTCCAGGATTCCTCTGTACTCTGCTGCAACCATTTTGCCCTCTATCTTCACAAGTACAGGTCCTGACACAGATAATTATCCCCAACATATGCTGTCACCACCATGCTTTAAAGTAGAGATGGTGTTCTCAGGATGATGTGCGGTGTTAGGCTTGTGCCAAATATAGCACTTAGCGTTAAAGCCAATTAACACTACTTTGGTCTCATCAGGTCACTGAATCTTCTCTTTGTCACTCTCTCATGAAGGCTACTTTTGTGAACCACCCCGGCTATTTTTGCAGTATGCAGTGTCTCTCAGTTCAGCCGTGGACGACTAACTCCTTTAGAGTTGCCGTAGGCCATTTGGTGGCCTCCCTCGTTGCCCATATACTCAGTTTTTGAGGGCAGCCTGTTCTAGGCAGATTCCCAGTCATTCCATATTCTCTCCATTTCTTAATAATGGACTTCACTGTGCTTTGGGGGAAAATGAATGCCTTAATCCTAAATGTTCTTAAATCCTACCCCTGACTGATGATTTTGAAGAACACTTGTCCGGATTTACTCGGAATGTTCTTTCATTATGATTTAGTTTCTGTTAGTTCTTGTGCTGACCGACTGTAGAACCTCACAGAGACAAGTGTATTTACCCAGGAATCATGTGAAACACCTTAATTCCATACTGGTGGGCTCCATTCAACTAATTATGTGACTTCTAAAGACAATTGGTTGCACCATAGCTAAATCAGGTTTGCCATAGCAAAGGCAGTAAATTCTTATGCAATCAGTTATGTTTTTTTAAATATTTGTATATAAAGTTTTATATATGAAAATGCATTTAGAATAATTTGCAGGTTTTATTTTTCACTTTGACATTACAGACTTTTCTGTTGATCAATGACAAAAACTTCAGATTCATTTCATTTTGATGTTATGATGTAACGCAATCAAATGTGGAAAAGTCCAAGGGGGTGAATACATTTGACAGCCTCTGTAGGGGGCAATTTTAAGCAAGCAATTGTTTTAGCTTGGTAAAAACGACAAATCAGCTAGCAAATATATGTTCCTGCTATGCAATTCCTAGTTAGGGATTGTAGGTTATTTTCACATGACCCCCCCTATTACTTGACCCTCCCCTAAAATAAAAGGCATGAATCAAAACCAGGATTTTATTTATAAATCATGTGGTAAAAAGGAAAAAGTGAGCACAAGATAGGCTTGACCAGTGAACACATGAAAAACATAAATTACAACAAAACTTTGCATGCATATAATCACATTTGCAATGCTGCGTAGAGAATTGAGGAGATTTGTAAAGCTGCATGTATTGTTTTTTATATTTTGTTTATAGGTTCTGGGAAAAATGTGTCCTCACATAAATAAATGTTTCATCATTTCACATGACATACTTACTGAATCCCAAATCCATTCCCTCTGCTCTACACACTTGATTGGAGTTCCCAAGAGTGGCAAGAGGATCAATGAATCAATCAACTTCAGAAACTACTCGTGACTTAATTGATGCTATTCATGTGCCATTTTTAAATGATAAAACAAGCATCCAATTCAAATCAACAAATCGCCCAAATAATTTTTAAATAAATAAACCTTAGTAAGAATTAAACATTTCATGTAATAGGTATTTCTTTTGTACAGGTGTCAAGTCTTGAAATCAGACAAAACAAATGCATGAATCATATAATTAGGCATATCCATCCATTATTTGTGTGAGATTGTGCAAGATCAAAAATAATTATTCTTTTGTTTTTTATGGGATTCCACTTTTCTTGATGAGTCAAATTACCCATTACACCATTGGTCATTGTAATTCCCTCAGTTTTGGGACACTTATACAAATGGTGGAGTTGTGCGGGAATGAGGAAATGGGAACCATTTGGGATTGAACGTTAGAATAATAATTGTAATACTGCTCAAAATGAAAAACAGAGAAACTGACTTATTTAAAAATAACCATGTCCATCAAAAGGCTTGGTCAAGGTGTATGGGAGATACATATAGCACACAATATAAAGTGGAAAATACAGTAAATTACATTATCCTTTGTGATATCGTGTGGACATTGCAGAGCCAGTGTATGCAGAGCACACCGATAATGTCAAAATTCCTTAATTTAAAATAGCAAGAGCTTCACATTCGCACTGTGTTTTCCAAAAATATTTGTACAAAGGCACTTTTACAGAATAAGAAAGATACAGTAACAGTGTATAGAGAGTTTGCACAGTACCTTTTTTCTAAAAACACAGTTTTTCATCAGTAGTTGGAAATCTTCCTTCACAGTACCTCAGTCAAAATATCTATACAGAAGTTGCAAAGAATATTTTGGTATTTTACAAATGAAATTCATTCTTTTTTTGTATGAGTAATTTGTTTTCCTACCATTTCCATGATTGCATTTGAAATATTACAATGGCCTGGTTTGGCATGCTGTTCTCTGTGATTTGCTTCGCATTTTCAGCTGTTTGTCTTGTAATTGGTCTACATGCAATTCACATACAGGCAATGCAAATTAAGAAGGTATTGATCGTGTCTGGCAAAAATTATTTGAATTTTGAATTGTTCCATTTCCATTAACTCAGGAATGAGCAGCATCTATCAGGAGCACCCTACAGGACCTGTCCGCATCCTACCAGGAAATATCACGTGTTATGATTAATGTGCTCTCTTCCTGATGTTTGTTACAAACAATGTCTAAGGCTGCTTTCTGATTTTTCTGCTGGAAAAAGCAGAAAGTCTGACTCGATGTAAAGATCATCATTTGTTCAAATCGAAGCATGGACATTCATCCATTCTAATAGCAACAGATATTAAAACGCACCACGCACAATGGAACAATGCATTAGCTAGGCAGTGTCTGGGACACAAACCTGAAAATTTTCATTTATATCCGCCGCAAGACAAACCTGTTCTGCTCACTGAGAACAAAAGAAAACCATAAATCTTGCCGCAACAGCTAACAGCGACAACACTTGTAGAGAACAATAAAGTTACTGCTGTAGAAGGGATCAAAGGAGCATTAAAAAGTTAAAACAACATCCATTTGGTGGGAGAACAAAAATGCGTGAGAAAGCTTTTCAACCAGTCAAAGCGGCGAAGGCAAGTAAATCAGTGTGGTCAGGTGTGAGCTGGGTACTTATGGCCTGGAAGGTGGGGCTCCCAGATGGCTCAACACCATTTTTTAAAGGCATGATTGATTTCCAGTTTAGGTTGGGTGTCCTATAGGTCTACTGTACCGAGTGACTGACTGAACGGGAACATCAACTCTGTTTGGTGTTCCAGTAGCAACATCCCAACTACATTTTTTCAGCATTTTTCTGCTGACAAATTCCAAGGCGACTCATAATAATGCTTTTAATGGCAAAATAATTTGTTATGGTTGATACATTTTAGATCCACAAGATGGTAAGCAAGATGGTAAGTAAAGCACCATGTTTTATGGCAGCAACATTTTTAAGGTAGAAGATAAAGACAGCTACGACAAACATATGTTTCCTCCATGGTTTTCAGAGTGTGGGATGGTTAAATAGTAAAAAAAATAAAAATAAAAAAAAGAGCGAGGTGAGTTTCGGGTCAGTATCTCTAGTGCCATATAAATGTAGAAAGTCTATGTTTATGGCCCACACAGATGTTTTGCTTTAATGAGCTGTTGACCATGTTAGTGGTGTTTTCATCAGTCTTTAGTGCCTGATTAAAGCCTCAGCGTGGCATATTTCAATCTAAATTAACTACTTTGATGTCGGGACATTAAATCAGTGATCTTTCTATGTCCGTCTCTGCCCTTATTGACTATGTGTAAATCCTTGCCTCATCTGCTTCGACGGGCATCTTTCAGACAGAAAGCCAACATTAATTATCGTGTCTGGAAAATTAAAGTAAAGGTTCTCTTTTTGATGTCAGTCTTGAGCACTGTGGTCTCACACTGTTTAATAAAATTACATTCAAAGTGACCACATGTCACCTTGGTAATGACACTTACAACCTTAAACTCCTGATGCAGAATGTAAGGTAGCGCTAGCATTTCCCATACTTTCCTTCTCGACAGTAAGCATTTCAGGTATATGAAAAGTATGACATTTTCACAGTCAGTATGCTCTAAATGGGATTTACTCTGTGTTCCAAAGGCTCTATGTTCTTCCAGGGCCCACTGATGTTCTTTTTTTAATGGTACAAATGCTTACTGTTTTTCATGAGGTTGAAAATGCAGTGTTTCAGCATTCACACTAATATATGAGTATCACACCATAGTGCCATCACACTTATGATAACAAGGCAGTATGTATCATGATCGGGGCCTAGAAATTGTGAAATTGAGACAGAAAAGTATTTTGCAATTGTGTGAAATACTCTACCAAATCAGATTTTGAACATGTACTGATTGCATCATTTATTTATTAAACCAATGTTTTAGCAGATAAGCTGTCTTCATCTGCGTATCATGTGAAACACTGCAGGTTGCATGCTGATATGATATTTCATTGGACACGTGTTTGTAAATCATGACCATGATTGCCATTATGCCATTGCTCAATTTGGCAGTAACACAGTAGAAGTGGACATGAGTGGTTGTCATAAAACATACTGACATAAATGTGACCTACAATTGAGCAACAAAAAAATAAACATGGTGTTTAAAAATGAAAATAGATGGTACTTTTTTCATGAAAATACATTAACTCACTACTGTAACTGCCTCTAGATTAAAGTGTAAATAGTGTAAATGTCCTTTCTGTCTCCATTGTTTACTGTTACCTTGACTAAAAGATAGAACTGAAAGGACAAAGGATGTGAGGAGACATGGGGCTGAATGAACGAAGGGTTTAGGAAACATATGTCTGAGGAGACAGAGCTCACGATGACTAACTCATTCTGGCTTCTTCATATAATAACTTTCCAGACTTATAGTGTGCGTGTTTGACAACAGCTCGTAATAAGGTAAGAGGACTTGCTTTATCTAAATTAACAAATGCCAGGAATCCACACTAGAGCACACCTGATGATGCCATGTTATGATGGCAGATAGTATTTTGATATTTGTTGGTTTAGTAAACAGTATATATTTTCAGTAGGCAAACAAAGAATTCAGACATGGGCCAACAAGGCCCTAGCAGAACAAGCAGGTCTGCCACGCACCTGAAAATAAACCTGGTGTTGGAAGTGAGGAAGGACAAAAGTAGTTGTGTCATCCACGTAGCAATAAAATGACAGACCATGTGAAGACACGAAAGGACTTGGTGTATAATGAGAAGAGTAGAAGGTGTAAAATGGCGACAAGTGCACTGGGGTGCTGCCCAGGCATCAGTGTATCACTGGTAGTTCAAAAGGCTATTATTGTGTAGCCAGAAGCTAACATGGCCATTTTTTCTCCCTTGGATGATACTTTAATTAGGATAGCAGCACCTACTCCGGGGCAACAGCTACCCACTTACTGCAGCCTTCAAGTAATTCTGCATGTCAAAAATCTGCCCAATAGCTGACTGTACTTTTAATACACTCACTCATCCAACACACATACTCGCCAGTACTCGAACAACCATATTGACCGCTGTCAAATCTCAAGGGTTTTGTGGATCCAGATGTTGTGGACATTGTTGACTCATTGGACAAGCACCGGTTTTATTATCAGAGCTCCACTCCATCCAGGCTGTCAGGGCTGCGGGGTAGAGATATGGACTGTCACAATCATAGTAGGTTGAAGCGGCGGCAAGATCTGGCAAGGGAGGGGCGGCGAGGTGGAGCAGACTGAAGACTGACAGCTTCAATCCCTGCTCCGCCAGTTGGATGCCGGTGAGGAGCAATGGGGGAATTCGCCAAAGATTTTCTCTATGGATTAGTATCCAGAGCAGCCTGACCGTCAATCATTGCTTTTACAGGGTCACGTTTGGCCAGCAGGCTCCATTTCAGTTACCTAGCCTTTATGGTGTCAATGAGCTGTGGCAGTTTCTTATTGATATTTCCTAACCTAAGTAACAGACTGTAAATCCCAGCGGAAGCTAGTCTTTTTTTTCAGACAGTTCAACATGTCATTTGCTTCAGTATAGCAGGCAGTCCTACTCACTGTCAACAGTCATCCACCACAAGGTCAGGCTTGAAGGCTGGAAATTAAGACTTACTGTGCTAATGTTTTATTTAAAGAAAGACTACTGGCACAGATTATAAAATAAGGAACAATCTTAGGATACAGACAGAGACCTCTGTCCAAATGTTACACACACAGCATATTTCATTTGTATGGCCTGCCTCCTAGTATATTTTATACACACAGCGATATGAATCCAAAGGGTGGTATGGGTTACAGAGGCCACTGAAGAGTCAAGGCAGGAGAGAATGAGTAAACCAGAAGGTAAATATATCGCTTGGCCAGGGCAGTGAGTAAACAGGAGGAGGATAGTGTGTTGTCTGTGGGGAGTTTTTCTGTTTGGAATTCACTGATGCTGAACACTCTGGACAGCTTGAGCTAACTCTGAACAAATCTAGTTTTCTCAGCCTGTGCCCCAGTTAATTCCATTGGTTCCAAAGACAATGCATGTTTCTGTTTGCAGTCTGGAACATACAGAAGAAAATGAATGCAATATGAGAGCAAGAATATTGCATGTGGGCCAAGATTGATGTAGTAAACAACTATACAAAGTAAACACATTCATTAGTGAACAGTGGAAATTGGATAACAAAATGCAAATGTAAAACCTTTTTATATTTGCTTTTAAGAAATGCAGCCTTATGTAGGGTGAATTACAAGATCATTTAGGGTTAACTGTCTCCAGAAAAGAGATGGTTTTTTATCTTGCCGGCTTGGAGATTTGATCACGCAACCTTCCAATTACTCGTCAGACCGCTAGGCAATGCAATGAACTTCAAAGTGCTATTCCCTTTGCTTTGCAGTGTTTTCGGTTCAGTTAGCTCTATCAGCCATATCCTCAACAACTGACAGTAGTATTTACAGAACATACAGTGTCAGGCTGTATACCACAGCCTACCTGTCACCTTTTCTTGCCCTTCAGTTAGCTCATCAGAAGGCCTCCCAGCCATAGATATCCTCCGCTCTGTTGTTTGATTCTTAGTCTACCTTTCCCCAGTTGCGCTTTGGGAATTGTCTGACAACGTCTCTCGTTGGTATAATGTAAATGCCACTTAGATACACTTACAACTCCACATCTAAAAGCTCACCTCACCAATGCTAAACATGCAATTACCACATTGGGTCAGTTTTGTTCCATGTCATTTACAGCAGTTCTCAGGGTTAGCAGTGTATCGCACGCCGTTACCAAGCCTTGTGCTTCCCCCAGAGAAACCTGTGCCACACTCGGAGGGCAGTGAAGCCTGCAGCTAATAAAGCTTATCTAAGTAGGAGAAGGTCAACTTCCATTTTACGAGCTGGGGAAAATATATTGGGTTTAAGTGCCACAAAGCACTGCAGTGACAAGCTCTTCGGGATATTATCAACCACAAATATGATTGGAGTGCAGTGGACCAGTGACGGGTATGCCTTTGGGATGGCTTTCATTATGCCAGGAGCTGCCTGCTAAATCAATAGACCCTGACGCTATCTCTGTCTGCACAACAAACATGCTCACTTTCATGTACCTTGCTTGTCTAGAGGCGCCAGACAATCTGTCCAGCCCGACTCTGAACGTAATCGCTAAATTAAAATGTCATCAAAATATCTAGGCATCTTCTTCACACACATCATCAACAACAAAAATTCCAGACTTACCACTATGCATATCTCCTTCCATTAGTAACATTTAACATTGTTTTTTTTGCCTGTACCTTAGCCCCAATACTTGTATATACCTCACTCAACTTGCCCACACACCAAAATCCAATTACCCCCATGCCCTAACCTTAACACCCACCTGCCAATACCCGCATTTCTTCATACCACAAATCTGGATCTAGAAAGAATTTAAACTGACAACTTTTACTTCCATATCCTGTGAAGTACTTGCGAGGGACACAATTTTGACCTGTGGGATTGCATTTAATAGAGCGCTGGCATGAAATAAGAACTGTGGGCATTGCTGCTCTGCCACAGAATTCAAATGTCTATTATATTGTTCCAGTGCTATTAAAATAAAATAAAAAAAATCATAGGTGGCATAAAGCAACGTGACATGAGCTGGGAGAGTGAATGGGTTGTAAGTGAAAGGTTGTGCATCCTTTACTACCCCTTCTTATCTCTTTATATCGGCTTTCAGTCCCTCAGAATACATTTCTGGTGAATCGGCTAGTGCCCAGACAGAAGCTGACAGACGTCTACAAAATATGTCCTGCCTCTGCGGAGACATACAACCCAGACCAGGTTCATCAATCGTCAGAGTGTGTTTGTGCATAATTTTAATAACGCTGTCTCTTCATGGCTGATTGATGATGGTGGGGCCTTCAGGCAAAACAGAGCAATGTGCCGGCAGGACCCTGTGGTTTATTACCACGGCTGCAGACAATTAAAAATATTTATTGTCTTATTTATTTGCTTATATTTCCTATGCTTCTGACAAAAACGAAAAAGGGGATACCAAACATGAAGAGCCACATGGTCATCGCTCAGACAAGTGCATGCCCCTCTCGCCGGTGATCTATAAAATTCAAAATGTACTCAACATAAAGCAGTTTTACTACATGTTACATCACGACCAATGGGCCTTATCTCACAGGGAAGGCGATTTCATCTGAATAGTTTAATGGCTTGGGGAGGTCATTATTGAAATTGACAGGAAATGGATCTGTTTGCCAAAAGAAGGGAATGGGGGTTTAAATTGCCCTGCGGATGCATTTCAAACAAGAAACCTCAGCAAAAATTCAAACAACAACCACTAGAAGTGAGTTGCACATGTGGTGGACATTCAGTAGTTCTTTAAGGGGTCCAATGTTCTCAGGGCATTATGTTTCATCCGCTCTATGTTTCCTTCATTGCTACCATTTTGTCTAAGATTGGTAAGACATGAGACAATGACTAAAGTATATCACTCTGCATCACACAGCAAGCTTTGCTCTGGTTGTAATCTGGGTCAGTCCCAGTCAGTTCATGGACAGGAGAATAGATGATGCCAGAATTTTTGTTACATGACCAGCAGAGGGCCCTGTTTTCTCTGGTGTAAGGGTAGAAGCACAAAGCCCCAGGGAATTAAAGGGGACATTGTTTAAATTAGAGTACTGACTTTTGGATGGCAAATTATTTAAAAAAATGTGTAAACTACTTTAAGTACTAAATATATGCAATCAATAATATATTGCACTGTGTAAGTCAGCTAAAATTACTAAAATATACATTTGTAGAACAATGTTTTAAAGCGCTTGTACAAACAATGTTTGAAAGCGCTTGTACTCTTACCATATTAACATTCATGAGAATATATTTGATCAAACATAGTGACTTTCAGTGACATGTGCTTTGAAACACACACAAAGTCAACTTGAGCTTAGAAGAGGAGTTGTCAATGTGCAGCTAGTTTTGAAAGTTTCCGAATCAAGGAAATCCTTTAATAGACGGGCAGATAAGGGTTTATGCTTCATATTCTTTCATATTTTTCCCCCACTGTGATGGCAATCTCCAAAAAGAGAACTCCAAGTTGGGCCAAAAAAGGAAGTGAGCTGTTTTGGACTGCATGCACCAGATGGCTAGGGATATAGTTCAGATGGTACAGCCCTACCATCTGAACTGTATAGTGGAGCCCATAGAGTGACTTAACCTTGAAGCCCAAGGGGGAAAGCAATAGGTGACTATGGCAAGGGTGAAAAATCTTGAAAGAAATTATATGCTTGTTTGGTGATCCAAACATCTTTTGGTGGTTTGGGAAGAAATGGGTGTATGAGTTTGTTGTCTGGAGAGGTATGAAGTGAAGGATTAGACTTAAGACAACTGCAGGTTATGAGAAATTAATTTATATTGTACATTAATACATATAGGTCTCTGTCCTAATGAGGTTGATGTCATAGCAAATATACGAATGATAGACTTGTGAAGACTGTTGTCCAAGAAGTTGCATGGTGTGAGGCTTATGTATCATAGAGGCAAATCAGTTGTGGTAGAAGAGTGTAGAGAATTAGTAAGCTGGATATTAACTGAAAATGGAACCTTTGGTGAGAGTTAATGGAATCAGATTCTGTGGTACATACAGTAGTTGATCAGATAGAGACATGTTAAGATTTTCTGAGCAATAGGAAGCAGACGATTGATTAGCAATTGATGATGGTAAATGATAGCCTGAACAGGTAAATGAGTGTGATTCTGCCAAATGTTGGGGTTTTACTAAGTTTGATAGTGAAGATGAGGGTATTTTTGTCAAGGATGGTTAAGTCTTCTGTTCTGGGATGATGTGGGTTATAGGTAATAGAAAACTCTGAACATCCATTAATATCTAAAATGCCAAAAGAAATAGGGATTTTAGACTACAAGAGACTTCAATAAGATTAACTTGACAGCAGCTTTTAGGTTCAGGCTAAAACAATCTCAAATGTCATGGGTTGGCTGACTTCAGTGTGTTGGAGGCCCTTCAGAAGACTGTAAGGCAGAATATGGAGACCTAATAAGGACATTTTTATCCCAGCTAGGAATGTCCAGATAGATCTTGAATGCTTGAAAAGGAACGTAGCAGTGTAGGTGACAAAGGCAGACAAGGTTATCACATTGTTTAAGAAAAAGGCAGGGAATAGATAGAATTTTGGAAGCATATCCAGGAGATTCAGTAAGAGGACAGGGTACTTGGTGCAACGGGTGATAGAATGGGTTACAATGATTGGGGATGAGGTGATCGAGTGGGTTGTTCAGCGGAAGTTTGTCGTGAAAATAGGATAGAATGGTGCCAGCAAAGGTTCTGCATGCAGGGCCAACCCCCTGAATGTGAGAAATTGAAGACAAGATAAAGCATCAGCAATTGAGTTATAGTGATGAGAATGTGAGGCTCTGAGGAGAAATTGATAGGTGACAGAAAGCCACATTAGACTTCTCAGGAAGATGGGAAGAGAGTCCAAAAGACCCTTGTTAATGATATGCTGGGAATGTAGGGACAGTCTGGTATTTAACTGAGAGATATTTCGGGGCCTCAGCTATTGATTTGGATTTTAAATCGATGTAGTTGCTATGTAAGTCACTGTGCCACTTAATTGCTTCAGTTGAAAGCAATGAGAGACTGGAGTCCAATTAATTTCAACAAGGAGCAAGAAAGTTTGGTTTTTTACAAAGAAACTGCTGACTGTGAGTTGACCAATCACAAGGGGTTTGGGTAGGGGGTCCTACTTGAATGTCTTATGCTTTGTCAAAAATAATACACTTTAGTTCCATCAATCAAAAGTTATGTTTTGATCCACTTTTTTATCTAGCAAGTTATTTCTTTAAATAGACAATGAAGGATGACCTAGAAAAGCTGATGGGTTTCCCAGAGCTCTGACACAAGAATATTTATGTACAGAGAAATAAACAAAGAATGCAGTGTGGACGCAGGTGGCAGAAATAGTTTCTGTCCCTGGTGGGTGTAACATGGTTCAATGTGAACTCCACAAAAAAGAATTGTGCATATCAAGGGGGCAGAAGGCTGGGAGTTGTTATGATACTGAACAGTCAGATAGCTTCAGCAGCAATGACAATAAGCAGCTGTGTGGCAAATGTTAGGACACTCTTTTCAGCAAATTTCAACTTGCTGTTGATCTCTTGTTTTGTTTTGATTTTGGTCTGACTTGTCGATTATCTTTAAGATCTTTTTTTTATTTACAGTGTGAAAAGATTCAATTCTAATTAATGTGTCTAAATAAATTGCATAGAATAGAGGAGCATCCAGTCTAATTTTTCCTTGTTATGTATTACTATTTGTTGCCTAGAATTCTCCATCAAGATTTGCACCAAGTAGATTAGCTAGAAACTGCATTCATTATCACACGCCAACATAAAGAGAAAAAGCAAAACTTTAATGTCTTTAAAACTTTAGTAATCAGTGGCCACAGGGCCCGCCCCAGGACAATCAGAAATTGAAAACGCATAACCTTGCTCACGTAACATTCAAGCCGTGCCCTGAATGTAAAATTGATTTTTTTTCCAATTATTAAACATTTGCCAAAGAAATCTTGGTAGTGGTGGTTGCATAGCTCAACTTTCAGCCTAATCGGTCAAGTCCGCCTTTCGTTCCAGCATTGCCAGTGAGCCGTTTGTCCATCTTGGTCACCTGTGTCAAGTAAGTTCGCTGTGGAAAAATTATTTTCAAGTGAATCCATTTAAATTGAAATTTCAGCAAATGTTATTCTTTAATACTTTTCTATTGTTGTTATTGTTGCTTTTTCGAAAGGATAATCATTATATGGTATAGTCCACTTTAATTATGTGTATAAACTTAATGACATTTAAAACTTTAAAGACCCAAGCTGCAGCAATACATGTGCACCGGAAGCACAGGCTTAGATCGGTGGACCACCCTAGGCCATGTAACAAACAAACTTGAACAGCATCAATGCTGAGCCGTCATCAACTGATAGGATTTGCAGCTAGCTTGTTCTGCTTACCTGTATTTGGCAACATATTGCCCCAGCACCGCCCGGGGTAATCATCGTTATAGGGATTTCAATTATTTAAATGACTTACACTATTTTCCTCTCCTTTCTTCCTTAATTTCCCATTCTTCATTCCTTTCTTTGAGCTGGTCTGGGACATGAGATCCAACAATACATTTTTAACTGTACTTTTGTGCTCTGCTTTTGTGTTGATACTCTCACAAACTTCCCAACAAACCCACATCACCTCTGTTTTATTCAGCCACCACTGGATAGCCAAGGATCAAATGAAAGATTCTTCTGCCTTTAAGGCCCTCAAGGGGAATGCACCTAAGTACATACAGCAAGCCAACTCACTGTATATACAGTTTGTAAGAGTATAGGAAATGTTTTTATTACATTTCATATGAAACACAAAAAAAACAAAACATAAATAGTAGGTTTATGATCTCAAATTGCGTCTTTAATAGGAAAGAATTAATTACAACTTAATTGAATGCATATATTGGATTATTTTTCATTTGTAAAATATGTAAGTTAAAACCTACACTTTATCAGATAGACACTCATGATACTACAATCACACATATTGTTACAACTGAAGCTGTTAAGTCTCTCATATATCATTTAGCTTTTTAGGTAAACCTCATTACTGCCAGTGTATGAAAATAAATGGTAATCTACAACAGAATGCTTCAACTCACACAGCGCTCTCAGTAATTGTTGTACAAAAATAACTATGTGCAAACCATGCCCCCAAACATTCAAATAGGCCTTCATTTCACAGCCCTTCATTTCTCTAACTTAGCTAAATTAAATGTAATGAGCATTTGTACTTTAACACTTTTTATAATGGAGTGAAAAAAAGTTTAAAAGTCTGTGAAAGGATTGTTTTCCTTGTGTGAGGGGCAGACAGTTCCTGATGATGTCACCTTTCTGTCTGGCTGCGGAGATTAACAGCAATGTTAACCATTTCATTTTGCTCGGCTTCTTTTCTTACAACACTGTTTCCAAAAAAGTTGGGACGCTGTATAAAATGCAAATAAAAACAGAATGCAATGATGTACAAATCATCTATCCCTATATTTAATTGAAAATAGTGCAAAGACAACATGTCAAATATTGAAACTAAGAAATGTAATTTTTTTTTGAAAAATACATGCCCATTTTGAATTTGATGCCAGCAACATGTCTCAAAAAAGATGGGACATGAGCATGTTTACCACTGTGTTGGATCATCTCTTCTTTTAACAATACTCTGTAAGCATTTGGGAACTGAGGGGACCAATTGCTGTCGTTTTGAAAGTGTTTTCCCATTCTTGCTTGATATAGGATTTCAGCTGCTCACCTGTTCGGGGTCTCCTTTGTCATATTTTCCGTTTCATAATGCACCAAATGTTGTCAATGGGTGACAGGTCTGGACTGCAGGCAGGCCAGTTTAGCACCTGGACTCTTTTACTATGGAGCCATGCTGTTGTAATATGTGCAGAATGTGGTTTGGCATTGTCTTCCTGAAAAAAGCAAGGCCTTCCCTGAAAAAGACGTCACCTGGATGGCAGCAAATGTTGCTCCAAAACCTGTATATATTGTTCAGCATTAACGGTGCCTTCACAGACGTGCAAGTCACCCGCACTAATGCACCCCCATACCATCACGGATGCTGGCTTTTGAACTGTGTACTGATAACAAGCCGGATGGTCCCTCTCCTCTTTAGCCTGGAGGATACGGCATCCATGAGTCCCAAAAATAATTAAATATGTTGATTTGTAAGACCACAGGACAGTTTTCCACCTTGCCTCAGTCCTCTTAAATGAGTTCGGGCCCTGAGAAGGCAGTAGCGTTACTGGATCTTGTTAATATATGATTTCTTCTTTGCATAGTAGAGTTTTAACTTGCATTTGTCCATGCAACAACATACTGTGTTCACAGTTAATGCTTTTCGGAGGTGTTCCTGAGCCCATGAAGTGATTTCCACTACAGAATCATGTCTGTTTTTAATGCAGTGCTCCCTGAGGGCCCGAAGATCACGGCCATCCAATATTGGTTTTCGGCCTTGTCCCTTGCATACAGAGATTTCTCCGGATTCTCTGAATCTTTTAATGATATTATGTACCATAGATTATTTTTATGTTGAGAAATGTTATTCTTAAATTGTTGCACTATTTGCCTGGGCAGTCTTTCATAGAATGCTAAACCCCTTCCTATCATTACTTCTGAAAGACTCATGCACTCTGGGATGTTTTATTTTATACCCAATCATGTTACTGACCTGATGCCAAATAACCTAATTAATTGTGAGATGTTCCGTCAGGTTTTTTTTTAGCATTACACAACTTTTTCAGTCTTTTGTTGCCTCTGTCCCAGCTTTTTTGAAACATGCTGCTGTTATCAAATTAATTTTTTCAAGAAACAATATTTGATATGTTGTTTGTCTTTGTACTATTTCCTATTGAATATTTGCACAGTGTACTATCACTGAAGTCTGGCAACCCTGACTAGGCCCCGAGTGGTGCAGTGGTCTACAGTACAGGCCAAAAGTTTGGACACACCTTCTCATTCAAAGCGTTTCCTTTATTTTCATGACTATTTACATTGTAGATTCTCACTGAAGGCATCAAAACTATGAATGAACACATGTGGAATTATTTACTTAACAAAAAAGTGTGAAATAACTGAAAACATGTCTTATATTCTAGTTTCTTCAAAGTAGCAACCCTTTGCTTTTTTGATAGCGCTGCAAACCCTTGGTGTTCTCTCAATGAGCTTCATGAGGTAGTCACCTGAAATGGTTTTCACTTCACAGGTGTGCCTTGTCAGGGTTAATTAGTGGAATTTTTTCCCTTATTAATGGGGTTGGGACCATCAGTTGTGTTGTGCAGAAGTCAGATTGATACACAGCCGACAGCCCTATTGGACAACTGTTAGAATTCATATTATGGCAAGAACCAATCAACTAAGTAAAGAGAAACGAGTGGCCATCATTACTTTAACAAATGAAGGTCAGTCAGTCCGGAAAATTGCAAAAACTTTGAATGTGTCCCCAAGTGCAGTCACAAAAACCTGCCTTCTGTGAGAATCTACAATGTAAATAGTCATGAAAACAAAGAAAACGCATTGAATGAGAAGGTGTATCCAAACTTTTGGCCTGTACTGTATGTCACCGCCTCACAGGACAGCTGCGTAATCTCGGCCAGGTGTTCGAATACTGGAAGCAGTATACCGACTGCACTGCTGGGCCCAGCAGAGGGCAATGCAAAACTGGCGAAAAATAAATAAAAATAAACTCAGAAATAGTGCCTAGGTCTTAATATTGAGTTGTCATCTCTGTCTATCCATCTGCACCCTCTCTGTCATAGTGAGTTTTATAGAATGAGTAGCCTGCAGTGTTTAACGCATCATTTCCTTTCCTCATTGTGAGTGGGAGTGAAAACAGGTCTGTGGATGGAAGACTAAATCTTCTTGGTTTTTATTACGCCCTCTCGTCCTTGAGCATGGCTGGTCAGACGGGTGCCTAGGGTGCTGCAGACTTTCATGGTATCCATACTGCTGGCACTGCCATACGGCATTTAACACATTAGATTCCAATGTTTACTTGTAAATATTTCATACTTGTACACCTCCTGTATTCAAATTTAAAGAGCAACATCAAAAACAGCAGATCCTTAGAAAGGAAATACAGACAGTTGCTGCATTTTCACTGTAAATATTTCTGGTTGGATGGCTGGTCACTTGTTCATCATGGTAGTGTCATCTCTTGTGGATGTACGCAGTATAAATCTGTCATGTTATGACCAAATGTGTGAGGTAACGTCAGCCCAAATTAACTTTCCAAACCATCAACTAAAACTGTGACTAATAGCTCAATTCCTTTTACATTTCAATTTTAGTTATTAAGCAGATGCTTTTCTCCAAAGCAACTTATAATGGTGAGTGCAGACATTTTCATAGCTTCCCTGGTAAATCCCTTGTTCTATCAACTGAGGTACATGGGACCATTGTATCACATAAGTAGCTTGACCATACCAAAGGTCTTGAATAGGGAACACCCTCTTTTTGTAAGAGTCAATCCCTAAGCCAAGACTAATGCCACTATAGCTTTTGCATTGACTGTACATGGTCTTATCTTCATTGCACTCACAAATGCTATTTTGGGCCCAAATTTCTCACATTTTCCTCAGCTGACATGAGGCAGAACTAACCGTCACCACATTTTACTGTAATTATAGATTGCTATTTTGTGGTTGCTTCAAATTGTTGGGTAATTTAAATTTAGCATTTCTAAATTGATTTATATGAGCTGAATTCAAGTATCATCTTTTTTATTCCCCATCATCACTCTTTTAAGTAACAAAGCTCAGAAGACCCTCAAGGCTTCTTCATTTCATATTATATTTACACCAAATATTAATGGAATTGTCCAGTGGTTCCATATTTGTAAGAAATATGAGATATAATAAATTAAAATGTGAAATAGGTTTCCATTCATTTTAATTTATTTAAATTATGTTAAAAACTGCTTTTCAGTAATTGATTGCAGACATCTATTTTTTGATTGTAGACTACTTCACTAATTATATTTACTTTTGAAATATAATATCTCTGCTTTAATGCATTAGGCCTAGAGTAATCATTATGGACAGGTAATTATAAAGCATTACAGTGAACAATGAATGCATAACACTGTACACATTTCATGTTTCAAACAAATGACCAAGATTATACTTCCTATGTTATTTTTAACATTAGTTACTAATGTGTCTGATAAAAAGTGGTTAAGTGTGTTTTGTTTTTGTTTTATTCTAATATCTGCTGGATGTTTGCTGATTTGTTTGTTTTTGTGACATTTAATAGGTTTTCTTGCCTAAGTCAGGCAATGGTATCTATTGCTCTTAAACCTTTTGTTTCTTCAACTGGAAGTACAAAAAAGTGTAGGTAAATTGTACTTTTATTTGAACCTATATACGGTGGCCCGGAAGTAAAAATCACAACCACAAAAACAATTACACACCTCCAATAAAAATACTCCCCCCAATAATCCAAAATACAACCACTAATACAATTACACCCCCAATAAAAATAATCCCCCCGAAAGTGTAAAACATAACCACAAATACAGTTACACACTCCCAATAAAAACACTCCCCCTAATACTGCAGAACACAACCACTAATACGATGACACACTCCCAATACAGTACACCTTCCCCAAACATTAACGCATTCCCCCAAAATATGAAAGAACATTACATTTGGTCAAAATGGAAAGGGTAGGTACAAGACTGTCATTGCTGATTGGATGCACATCTAATCAGCACATTTGCCATAACTCTTCTCTAAATCCCCAGAGAGGTTTTACCAAGAGGGGTTCAGTGTCCCCACAGGTATGAGTTTATTCTTTTTCCAGTTCATCCTGTAGTCAAAGATGGTAGCAAACAGATTGATCAAACATAGTACAGCTGAGATGCTGAATTGCGGGTCAGGAAAAGACGTAATTCGCCTGTAGATACATGTGTATTACGTTATATTTTTGTGTGTGATCTGATGTTTAGAGCAATAATGCATTTGGAGATTTTTGGCTATAGCTTGACACTGTAGAGACAAAATGGGTACCTGAAATATGTGTACTCTTATGTATGTGCCGATATTTTTCCCATGTCATTGAAACAACTCTCTTTTAAACCTCAATAAAATGGCTAACGGAGACTTGATAGTAGGTCTACTTAAAGATTGTGCACATAAAAACACCATATTACATATACAGCTCAAAATGGGAGGTTTCAATTTTTTTTTTATTCACAAAAGTCCCAGACTACAGCGTTAAATGAAGAATAGAGGCAATGTGAAACCATGTCTTGTCCCTCTATGGAGATTAAATTGAGGAAATAGGGATTGGTTATTGAGTATTCTTTTGCAGGGCTCATGTATTAGACTGTCATCCATTTAATGAACCTGTCTCTAGCCATAATGTTAACGAATGAAAGCTGTTTCGAAGTGCAACTCTTAAAAAATATTTATAGAGACAACAGTAAGTGTAACTTACAGGAGGTGAGTGAAGGACTTCTGGTGTGATGTTTTCCAGTAGGATATTCTACAGGCCTGATAGAGGCCAGGGGTCTGTTTCCAAAGTAATCAATTCCATTCCATCATCACAAGGACAGGTAAACCATTCCGAACATTCCCACTCACTTTCCATTTCCTTGGATCTTTTCGTCATGATACACTTACTCAGAATGTGATGGACAACTGCAACTTAGCAGCGTAGCATTTCACATACATTACTAATATTAAATAATATACTGCAAGGTGAGAAAATGATTTCAATTGGACTAGGTAGGTGAAGCTTTGAATGTGATCAAAACATGCTGACAAGTATGTCTTGGTGTAATATAAATGCATCAGAAATGCAACTACTTCCACGGCTAAGTTACACCTCTCAAATTGAGAAGCATGACCTTGCTTATGCCATGCCGGTTTTGAGTTTTGCAGGATTTGAAACCTGGTTTGTATTGAGATGTTTTTCCCCTTCTCCCTGCAAACTCTTGAAGGGCAGTGCCTCTTTGATAAGCAATGTGGGAGTGACACAATGGCACACCTCAATGCAGAGAGTGAACCGCAAAGAAAAGTTTGTGACAGGGAGATAATAACGTCTCGACAACCACGGAGGAGGACACACAACATCAATATATCCCCTTCAGCCATTAAATAAACATAAAACCGGTGCAGATACCTGATCAGAAAGGCATGGACCATGACAACCCCATTTGAAACCGCCCCAGACAGCAAGCGACAGATGTACTTCCCCAAAGAGGAGAGATGGGACACTAAATGACAATTCAAGTTTATAAGACGGCAAAAGGGGCTTTTTTGTATCCTTATTTCTCTCCTTCAGTTTCCCCTTGAATGACAGGCATTGCAAGTTCAGACGTTAAGGGCTAAGAATTGATTAGAAGATTACTTGAAAACATCTAAAGAGCCAGAAGACATTTACTTGTGGAAAAGGACATCTAAGTCCAAGCCACTCTGTCCTCATCATCAAAAACTGAGAAAGAAAAGACAAATAGCATAGGAGGAGCCCCTTCAAGACCCTACCAGCCTTGGTGCAGTGATGTGGAGACACTGGAACTACCTGTGTATGGAGTAAGTCATGCAGGAAAACATAATCTGACTGGATTGAGAGCTGCTACTGTAGGTTGATTATTAAGACCACATTGTCTTTAGAGATTATGCAAATGCTAGGCGTTTTCGGTGCTCTCCACTTTAAGCCTTAAGAATCCTCATTTGACGGGCCCCTGTGTGGTAGTTGTCACTGTACAGCTGCGTCTGCAGCGATGATTTTGAATACTGGTGGTGGCATGCTGACGCAGAATTCAGAAATCCATAGAATAATACATGATACATCATACATAAGTTATAAATAACCTTCAGTGTTAATAAAATCACTTTCCATAAGTATGTACAGGAAAACTCTTTAAAGCAATTTATCTGGGTGGTAAAATTTTGCTCGTATATAATACTGTATAACATTCATGCAATTTCTTCTGCTTGCTGCCTTTCCTCAAAAAATGGTTTCATAGCTGCAACATGCTCTACAAGGCAAAGTTTTCTTCTCACAGTGAAAATGTGCACTTTTGTGCCAGATAATTTGATAATTATCAGAAAATTGAACCCTGGAATAATCCAACAATACGACCCCGTTATCAAAAATGTTGGGATGCTGCGTAAAATGCAAATAAAAACAGAATGCAATGATGTGCAAATCATTTAAAACCTATATTCAATAGAAAATAATACAAAGACAACATATCAAATATTGAAACTGAGACATTTTATTGTTTCTTGAAAAATATATGCCCACTTTGAATTTGATGACAGCAACACTTTTCAAAAAAGTTGTGACAGAGGCAACAAAAGACTGGAAAAGTTGTGTAATGCTAGAAAACTAAACCTGGTGGAATATCACACAACTAATTAGGCCGATTGGCAACAGGTCAGTAACATGATTGGGTATTAAAAGATCATTCTGTCAGAAGTGAGGATGGGGAGGGGTTCACCACTCTGTGAAAGATTGCGTGGGCAAACAATTTAAGAATAACGTTTCTCAATATAAAATTGCCAAGAGTTTGGGGATCTTATCATCTGCAGTACATTATATCATTAAAAGATTCAGAGAATCTGGAGGAATCTCAATATGCAAGGGACAAGACAAAAAAAACAATATTGGATGGACGTGATCCTTGGGCCTTCAGGCGGCACTGCATTAACAGACACGATTCTCTTGTGGACATCACTGCATGGGCTCAGGAACACTCCTAAAAACCATTGTCTTTGAACACAATACGTCGCTGCATCCACAAATGCAAGTTAAAACTCTTCCATGCAAAGAAGAAACCATATATTAACAAGATCCAGAACTACTGCCGCCTTCTCTGGGCCCAAGCTCATTTAAGATGGACTGAGGTAAAGTGGAAAACTGTCCTATGGTCTGACAAATCCAAATTTGGAATTATTTTTGGGAATAATGGACGCCGTGTAAAACACCACAAAGGAGACCCCGAGCTGTTGAGTAGCTGATATCCTGTATTAAGCAAGAATGGGAAAACATTTTCACTTTCAAAACTACGGCAATTGGTCTCCTCAGTTCCAAAATGCTTACAGAGCAGAGGAGAACGTCAGGGCCCACTACACCCTCAAAGAGAGCCTAAGTATAAATACAAATTTGTATATATTGTTATGTATTATAATTTACGAATTATGTTTTTATTTTTTTTGTCTTAATTGTAATGATCTTCCTGTTGAATTTCTTCAGTTTGTGTTGGAAAAAGAAGGGTTAATATCCAAGGGAAACGAATATCCAATAAGAATTTTTCTTTGGTAGTATCTTGGTAGAAATTATGTAGCTGTGCTCATTAACTAGGCCCTCAGGCTTTGAATAGAAGGCACCAGCCAACCGCATTGACATTGACTTCAAGTAGAGCAGCATTTTGGAATGACAATAGAATCAACCAATCACAAAATGTCTTGAAATAGGTGGGACAATTGTATGATGCCTCAAGGCCCTCTACAGGGTCTAAGTATACGTCACTAATTCAGAGCCAATAGCGAGCCTTATCTTGTTTTCTCACAGTTGAGCCTAGTTAGCTGGCTAGCTTTTTGCAGTGAGTGTACATACAGTGGATATAAAAAGTCTACACACCACTGTTAAAATGCCAGGTTCTTGTGATGTAAAAGAATGAGACAAAGATAAATCATGTCAGAACTTTTTCCACCTTTAATGTGACCTATAACGTGAACAATTCAATTGAAAAACAAACTAAAATCTTTGAGGGGGAAAAATAAATAATAAAAAACTCACATTAACCTGGTTGCATAAGTGTGCACACCCTTAAACTAATACTTTGTTGAAGCACCTTTTGATTTTATTACAGCACTCAGTCATTTTGGGTAGGAGTCTATTAGCATGGCACATCTTGACGTGACAATATTTGCCCAGTCTTCTTTGCAAAAGCGCTCCAAATCTGTCAGATTGCGAGGACATCTCCTGTGCACAGCCCTTATCAGATCACCCCACAGATGTTCAATTGGATTCAGGTCTGGGCTCTGGCTGGACCATTCCAAAACGTTAATCTTCTTTTGGTGAAGCCATGCTTTTGGATTTGGATGTGTGCTTTGGGTCGTTGTTGTGCTGAAAGGTGAACTTCCTCTTCATCTTCAGCTTTTTAATGGACTCCTGAAGGTTTTGTGCCAAAATTGCCTGGTATTTGGAACTGTTCATAATTCCCTTCACCCTGACATAGCCCTGGTTCCAGCTGAAGAAAAACAGCCCCAAAGCATGATGCTGCCACCACCATGCTTCACTGTGAGTATGGTGTTCTTTGGGTGATGTGCAGTGTTGTTTTGCGCCAAACATACCTTTTGGAATTATGGCCAAAAAGTTCAACCTTGGTTTCATCAGACCATAACACATTTTCCCACGTGCTTTTGGGGGACTTGATGTTTGTTTTTGCAAACTTCAGCCGGGCTTGGATGTTTTTCTTTGTAAGAAAAGGCTTCCGTCTTGCCACCCTACCCCATAGCCCATTCATCTGAAGAAT
>JACXGI010000718.1:0-64457 GCA_016801175.1 Esox masquinongy | reverse complement strand
CCAGTTTTCTTCTGGTCTTTTCATCAATTTTGGAGGGACGTCCAGTTCTTGGTAATGTCTCTGTTGTGCCATATTTTCTTCACTTGATGATGACTGTCTTCACTGTGTTCCGTGGTATACCTAATGCTTTGGAAATTCTTTTGTACCCTTCTCCTGACTGATATCTTTCAACAATGAGATCCCTCTGATGCTTTGGAAGCTCTCTGCGGACCATGGCTTTTGCTCTAAGATGCAACTAAGAAAATGTCAGGAAAATCCTACTAGAACAGCTGAACTTTTCATTTTTCCCCCTCGAAGATTTCAGTTTGTTTTTCAATTGAATTGTTCACATTATAGGTCACATTAAAA
The DNA here is from genome assembly GCA_016801175.1 of Esox masquinongy. NCBI lineage: Eukaryota > Metazoa > Chordata > Actinopteri > Esociformes > Esocidae > Esox > Esox masquinongy. Next base: position 64,109 of record JACXGI010000718.1, on the reverse strand, counting down.
GTGGAAAAAGTTCTGACATGATTTATCTTTGTCTCATTCTTTTACATCACAAAAACCTGGCATTTTAACAGGGGTGTGTAGACTTTTTATATCCACTGTAGATACGGATTGCAATGGCCCCGCAGTCAGCCTTGGATTTGATCTCAAGCGAAAAATAACTTCTTTCAGATTTGAAATCAAAAGACAAGCTACATGAACCGGCCATTATTCATTTCATAAAGAAAGACAGGAGTTTTTAAATGATAACCATAATGGTGAGTGGACTTTCTGTTCTCATCTACAGCTTGCTTTTTGTTGTTATCTCATTCATATCATTTTAAATACATTGTGTAAAATATTATTTCGACTTTAGATCACTGGTAGTGTGGCAAAAACAAAGGTAATGATGTTGCAGTTGAAAGTACTGGATACCTGACATTTTGTGTTGTGGTGCATTTTTTGTTGTTGCATGCTGGACGTAGAATACAGCCCAACTGTTTTTTTTTTTTATCTCTGACAGCATATACCGTCTGTGGTCTTGTAACAATGTGAGTAGTTGTGTGGTTAAATTTATTCGGCCACCATTTGAATGACTGTTTTGGCAAATGTTTCTTTGAAATGACTCAAATGTATTTTCTTCTAACCTGGTTCCTGCTATCGATATTTGCAACCGTTGTGTAACCTACGTTTGCTGCTTCTCTGAGCCACAGCCAAGGTGTGGCTTAGGACTGTTTGACTCTGTCATCAAAGATTTGCTTCTCCTACATATGTCTGCAAAGGAAATGTCTCAAGTCATGCTTTGTATACACAGGCATCTGAGTTCACTATCTATATGTATGATGTCAGATCTTTTTCCGGAACTGAGGGCCTAGCTCCAATAGTCACGGTTAGCCACTGTTACAGTATTGAGTATTGTTAAAAGAAGAGGTGATGCAACACAGCAATAAACATGCCCCTGTCCCAATTTTTTTTAAACGTGTTGCTGGCATCAAATTCAAAATGGGTATGTATTTTTCTGTTGTCTTTGAACTATTTTCTATTAAAAATAGGGATAAATGATTTGCACATCATTGCATTCTGTTTTTATTAGCATTTTACACAGCGTCACAACTTTGTTGGAAACAGGGTGGTATTACTGAAATTGGGGGACTATGCATAAAAAACGTTTTCATTTCTGAAAGGTAAAAACAATGTGTACATGAATAAAATAATCAAAATGTACACAGATCCAGTTGATTTCAAGTAAACTAGTTGCAATGTTCACCTATATAGTTATGTGCGGGAAAAGCCTCTTATTCAAACACAATCCTTGTTCACACAGTATCACAATTAGCAAGATTCAACATATCTACCCATAATCTGACTACAAATAACGACACACCAAATCAATAACGTTTCATGAAAATGAAGAAAAACTGGATGGTAGAAAGCAGAGGCGTCGCTAGGATGACAATACATTCGGGGTTTAGCCCACCCTCCCGCCCCACAGAAAGTACAGGGTTTTGAATGTACATGCGGAAAATTCCGATGTACACACTAGCGGTCTACCCTGTCATAATGCGCGATCGGAATTATAGATTAATAGATCAGGGGCTATTTTTTTATTATTATTTATTTGGGTCAATTTGAGATCTGGGGCTATTCTTAAAAGAGCCCAGGCCTAACAACGCCACTGGTAGAAAGGAGCCAGTCTGTCAGTGGTGGTCCAGATGTAACAGGAACAGCAAAGGGCTGAGCTGCACTTGTAATGATTCCATAGCTTAATGTATCTTCTCTGTGTAAATGGTCATGTATTAAGCAATGCACATATTTAAAAAAAAACAAAAAAAAACCTTTATTTAACCAGGTAGGCCGATTGAGAACAGATTCTTGACCAGGCGACCTGGTCAAGACAAAAGCACAGATGTGCAGGACAACATACAGTTACACATAGAGTACACAGTGTACAAAGTACAAAATGAGGTAGAGTTTGAATGAAATAAAAATGCAGTACAGAATCTATATACAGTTAGTGCAAAAGTGATAAGCAATACCAAGAGTACAAATGCGCTAGAAAGTCTGGCTAAAAATGGAAAGTGCAGTAGAGGGCATTACACAGTTTGTACAATGTGAAGTGTATTTTGCGAGGTAGGTCGTTTAGTGTGCAAAGGTGGAGTGGCAAAGACACAGCTAACCCACAAACGAAGAGTAGAGCTTCAGCGCATGAGGGTCTGAACTACCTCACACAGTTAACGGTCAGCCATTTTGTTACAGGTGAAACCAGGTATATTCAAGGATTAACACTAGAACCGCCAGGCCTTTTCTACCCCCTATATCCGCCAGAGCTTAACGCAGTTTGGCGTCATTAGCATACGAATCGTCTCTATTAGCATGGACATTCTCCTCCGCAGCATCACCATCCAGCCAGAGCATCAGTTCATCTACTAGGTTGTTATCAAACTATATAGAATATTCAACAAAAAAAAATGAATTACAGAATTTGTTTGTTTTAAATGGTTAATGAATTAGAAAAATACAAGAATGTGTTTGTATTGAAGGTCTCATCATACTAAAAGAATGACTAAAAACAGAATACATAGAAAAAGAAGAGGTACGAAATGAATAGGCTATGAACGGCGCATCTTTGCAGGTCTCTCCCGTGGGTTGTAGTGGGGCTATTGAGTTGATCTCAACGCCAATGCATAGCTCTAGTCTTCTAGATAACTGGCATATACAATTTTTTTTATAGGTGACATGAATACGTTATCGAAAAACTGAGAGGAGCTATTAGAAAAAGACGAAGTCCGAAATGAACAGGCTGTGAACGGCGCGTCTTTGCAGGTCTCTCCTGCGGGTTGTAGTGGGGCTATCGAGTTGATTTCAAGCCAAAGCATAGCTCTAGTCTCCTAGATTACTGGCATATAAGATCTTTCTATAGGTGACATGAATAAGTTATCGAAAAAGTGAGAGGAGTTATTAGAAAATGATAGAAACTAGACATCGTTGGAATTTTGTTCTGTGACTAATTATTTGGCCTAATACATTTGTAGAATATTAATCTTCAGTAAAATAAGCAGAGAAAATTCAAAGAGAGATGATAGGATGATTGGGCGATGTAGTTTCTCTTTTCCTCCTAAAATAATGTAGATTTACATTTGATGAATTAGCCTACACAATAAGCTGAATCTCCTATTGAAAAACAGGAACACGTGATAAGTAGCCTATATCATTTGTTTTATGTTTCAATAATAGCCTAATTAAGTTTTCATTCACCTGGGAGTATCGCGCATTCATCCATTGATGTCATGCATTCAGTGAGGGGTGATTAGCGCCTGTCAAACTACTGAGCAATCAACGCGCTACCCCACGTGCTTTGTACACTCATGGACGAATCGCTAAATTGTTACATTGGTGTGGGACAGTTGTGTGTGCATACAGTGCAGCTGAGCTTTCTCGCTAGCACTGACTCGCAGCAGTTATTGCTTCATTTAAACTTGTTCATTATGATACAAAAACGGTTGTAGGCTATTAGATGGTTGTATGAAGTGGCTGGCTCAGGCTTGACTGGATTTAATGGAAGTGTTTATTTACATATCAGAAATGCCACAATGCACAATTTGATGCTGAAATGATAACGCATACTTTAAACTAATAGAATGATACAGTCCTTCTGTAAATGTCAACTTTGAAAGGTGGCTGTTCCATGCTCATATGTGCGATAGCCTGAGGACACCAGGCCTGCTAAACATAAAATCAGAATCAGAAAGGAAGTTGTACTGGATGTTGGTGCAACAATCAATATAATACAAAAAGAATAAGGGAAGTAAAAACATAAGAACAGTGGACTGAGAATAAAAATAGTAGACTGCATTAATAAATTACTAAAAACAACAAAAAAGTATATGTACGGTGCAAGATTTTGTCCAGTTGAGGGTTGTTTATGTATCTGGGGAGGGGTAATAGATTTTGTCCGTTCAGGGTTGTGTGTGTATGTTGGGAGCAGGCTATACTCAATTTGGTTCAGGAGCATGAGGCCTACTGCTGCAGGAAAGAAACTGCTGGCTATCAAAATGATGTGTAATTCACATTGAAATCCAGATAAAATTAGGATATCCAGCATTTTTTAATCCACAGCCTGCATTCAGAGAGGCTGTTAAGACTGGGAATATACATAAACAAGACTACCTAAGCTATGTACTGTAAACTGGAACAACTATCAGTAAATCTATCGATGAACATGAAAAATCACAGATTTCAAAAAGAAACCTGTAGAAGAGAATTCTTGGAAGCAGGTTTATTAAGGTGTGCTTACGGGGTCACACCCTAGTCAACACCTCCAACCACTCTGTTGTATCACTTTCTGTCATTATGGCCAACGTTACCGGAGATTCCAACACACAAAAGAATGGTAAGATTGTCATTTTAGTTATTTTCATCAATCATAAAGCTGACACCGGAGGTTATTTATAACCACTAAGTGTTAAAATACCTTTTACAAAGTCAATTTAACACCTGAATCAACACTAGGTTTACAGCTAAAAATCAACATTGGTGAATTTGTGTGCGGCATTTTGTTGTATGGTTATCCTTTGAAAACTTCATAGGTATTCCAAGAAACCTTGTCCTTGTAAAGAGGGTGATAGTTGAAGGCAGAGTCTGTCATAGAGACAGCCTAGTGCAGACCTGTGTCTGTAACGTAGATCTATGACGCTGGACAGGGTCAACAGAGGCAGCGGAGTGTGCTTTAGAGCACTCTAACATCAGATGAATGAGCTCTGGGGGAAAATCTAGTATTAGTTAGGACATACAGATACAAGTAAAGTACCAGCATGGAAAAGCTTGAAAATACTTTCAAAGACTATCTCCAAGGAGCTCATCAATTAGTTTGTAATTATGTACAAATTGCAAAGATACACTCTGTTATCAAACATTAACCCCTTTTATGCTTTCTGTCAAACTGTAAAGCCTCCACATAAAGATTGTCATGCTTGTGGTCAATAGTGAAACATACAGTTTGTTTTAAAATGCGGTGATAAATTCTAATTACATGCTATCAGTCAATATCCATTGCTCTCCCAATAAATTCAATATAATTTAATAGTGGGTTGCAGCTCATTTCACAGCCTCCCGGAGTCAAATGGGGGATTTAACACTCAAATACATTGGAGAGCTCCAATAAAAGCCTCATGTGCACAAGCATATCATTTAGATTGACAACAGGAGCACGGCAGTTGAAGTGCACTTATGCCTACCCCTATAAATAATATTTAATCCGGCTTTTGGAAGGGAGAGTCGCGTAATATGCATAATGCATCTCCCCCTCAGCATAGTTGCTGCCTCCGATGGGAAATTAAATAGAACTTCTTTTCAGAGCCTGTGGTTGTTCATAGGTTGTTCGTACAGACAGTAGCATTTCCAAAAAAGAATGGGCTGACGGTGAGTGTCCCCAGAGTGCAAGAGCAGACACAGCAGTATGGAGAAGTACAACAGACTAATGCGTCATGTCACCGGATATCTTATTGTGTGTACAAATTTACAGATCTCTGCTATTCTCAGCATTCAATTTATAATTGTCAAATTGAGCCTTCATTTTTTAGAACAAGAATAGACTGACGAGTTTCAGAAGAAAGTTCTTTGTTTCTGGCCAGCCTGTAGTCCAACCCACAAATGCTGTGCTCAAGATACTGAACTAGTCTAAAGAAGGCCAGTTTTACTTATTTAATCAGCACAGTCGTTTTCAGCCATGCTAACATAATCGCAAAGGTGTTTTCTAATGATCAATTAGCCTTTTAAAATGATAACCTTGGATTAGCAAACACTGCGTGCCACTGGAATAAAGGACTGATGGTTGCTGAAAATGGGCCTCTGTACCCTACATTTTCATCCCACCTGAACAAGCCGAAATGCTAGTTATCCTTTTCTCTTTTTTTTTCTCTTTTTCTCTTACATAAAACAAGCAGTATCACGACTTTCACAAGAAGTGATACTTCTACCAAATAGTGCGGTCATAGACAATTAGGTCAAATTTCCCTCTTTACAAGAGTTTTTTCTGCTGGTTTTGTTGTTTGCATGAGCAATGCATTAAATGGATTGCGTTATTTTAGATCTTGTGCACACAAGATCCAACCAAGATTTTTTTTTTTTAAGAAATCATTGATGTGCAGGGCACTGTCACATACAAAACGTATTATGTTTACAGCATTCTGAGATTAAAATTGAGATTTGTTTGGAATGAAGTACAATGGTCTTTTAATTCACCTATCATTTACCATCATTCACATGGGGTAAAAATTATGTGTAGAAGATGATGCGTCTAAAGATGACAATGTTTGCAAATAAACTGTCAATTAAAATAATGTAACCTTCCTGTAATGTGTACCCAACACATCACAGTATTTCTTAGGCAGCTTAGTACCATCATTAACCTACATCTCTGCACCTTTTCCACCATGATTCTGTTAAGACCAATCCCAAAGATTCAGACCTGCTGCCCACAGCCTGGTATGGGAATGGCTCCGTACACGACTCATGACATAATGTCAGACAAAGAGCTGAATGATCAATGGCCCTTCTCACCCCAGCCACGTGTTGTTCATTCGTCTATTGTTGGACAAATGGGGCAATCCCGAAAAGTAGATTCTCATACAAAGAGCCTCAGTGACCGTTTCTTCCTGCAAGACTAGTCAGGTGTTCAGCAGTGCCTTCAGACTGCTGAACACCTGACTATGTAAACAAATTCTGGCACAAACATACACACTAACACGCACTTTCCCAAACAAAGAGTCGCGCAAGCACATACTCAGTGCTCATATTTATGAATTTGCCGTGACTACTAATATGCTCTGTCTTGTTATTACTATTTTGGAGGTTTTTGTTCATATTTTATCTCTTTTCTCACACTGTTGAGTAAGAGTTTCTGTGTGTAGTTTGCCTTGTGTAGTTTATGCGTTCAACCATTAAAACCTGAAACACGTAACAGAGAAAATACATCGAACTGAGCATAATAGCCATCATCATTCCAATTTATCAAATAGAGCAAGGAAATTGTGGAGGAACAGTAAATGGATTGTATCTAAGAAGGGAGACCTGGTCATTAAAATGAACAAATAATACCTTGGCCCTTCATCTGGCATCTGAACGAGAGTAAATTATTTCCTGAATGAATAGTATAGGCTGCTCTGTCCTCTACAGACTGGGCAGACTGTCCTCTGGGTTTTTTGGACAGTTGGTAGGCTATGGATAATACTCGCCAGCAAACGCGGGGCAGGTGCAACGCAGGCATGCCTCCTCAGAGAAATCAACTCTTCATTATTTATTATTGTACAGAATGAAGCCATGAGAAAGGTCAGTGAGACGTGAAGCTGGCGGGATGTTGTTCTGCATGCGAGGGACACAGACAGGAGCCATTAGCTTGTAGCTGCCAGGATTGCAGCAGCCGCACGAGCGGAAGACAGAAGCAACGTGGGATTTGCTCATACCAACTGTGTGACATACTAAAAATAGACTATTAGATGGAGTTGTTAAGTTCCACACTGCACGCCACCGGTAGTATAGAGAAAATAGACCATAAAAGCTACTTTAAGCCTCAAGTTAATCATGTATCACGCCCATTGCCCGGTCCTTTTCTCCTCCCACTCATTGTCCTGACGCTCTTAATTTTTCTACTATTCAAGTCTATTAGGAACCATTTCAGATATCCCCAGCCTGGCCTCATATCCTGAATGAAGTTAATTTATTTATTTTTTGTCTGGTTTGTGAAAAATGGGAAAACGGCAGCCTCTTTTCAATAACCTTGTCAATGCAACGACTCAGTTGATTCTCATTCTGTAAGACCATAGTCTGCAGGCATAACTTTCATTTATCCTTTGTCCCATGGACGCAGTCTGATGAACAATTGATACCAGACAAAGAGTGGATGCTCCACTATAGAATTCTATGTCATAAAGGGCCTTGTAATAGTTTTTAAATAATGCAGTGAAACTGTCCTCACACAAGCTTCGGAGGATTACATCTTTTTAACATTATGTAATACATTATCATCTAAAATGAATAAATGAGAACATTTTTAAAACACGCTTGTGCAGTACTTGGATATAAATGAATAAAAATGGACAAAGTAGGCCTACTATTTTCTGTTTACTTTCTTATTGATTTGCAGATGAGTAAGACATTCAAATAAACAGTATTGGGGAACAAACTCTGAAAATATAAGTTACCTAGCTACCAAATTACAAACAATATGTGCTGTAAGGTTATTGTTTTGAAAACGGGCTCAAGACACACCCAGGGTTGGACATGCTAATTATTATAATGCTTTGTGGAACATAAATTAAGATTAAGCGCAGATCTTTCTTCAGTCTACTTTGCTGGACCCGATTAGGCACATTGTTACACTTCATCTTTGTTACTGTGTCGTCTCCTGCTCGGCTGTCAGAAATTAGAGGCTTTTAAAACAAACTTCTTGCTATACTTCATTTTGTGTACGCATTTGTCATTTTGGGACAGTTTAATATTTATTGGGGTGGCTATCTGGCTAAAAATGGGGAAGGTATTGTAATTTCTATTTTTGCTGTGGGGAGGGTCTTAACATGATTTTCGCTAGACCTACCAGCCCCAGGCATAGTGGTACCTGAGCCGGCTGTTAAATATTCTGAATAGAATGTAGAAAGAATATGCATAAATTAGTGTTGCTTGTCTGATGGTGTGCTTTATTCTCTTTCTAATATTTGTAGTGCAACATGTTTCCAAACCCCTTAAAAATGACGGTAAGTTTCTCCCTGCAAGCCTAGAGCACCTGTTTTACATATGCGGAGCTGTGACACTTAACGCTTAATGCTAGCAAAATTTACCTTGCTGTTAATGCAAAATTGACAAACTGCCTGAGCAAAATATCTGCTCCATAAGACAATTTAAAAACTTGTCGTCACATTTCTAATAACTTTGGATATTGCATGTTTCATAAAAAATGATTTGCATTTCCACAGAACATCCTCCACTACATGATTAAGCTCATTAATGAAATATTCGCAGTAAAATTCAAGGTCCAATTTTTGGTAACATAACCGTCTTAAACCAACTCCAAATGTTTCAAAATTATCTCTCTGTGTTTCTATACATTGTACTTCATTAAACAAAAGGTTTGTGAGGTGTAAGTATTAGTTTTACCAACTTGAATTGAACGTTGAAGGAAGACCACTAAATTAGGTTTGCTGCTCTGAAGTTCACTGAAGATCACTGGTTTGCACCCATGTGTGAGCAGGTGTCTGTGGAAGAAGCTATTTTGTTAGCAGAAGGTTGGTTTCATGAGGCTGGCGTAGTGAGTAGTGCATGAGTATTGCATTTTGTTAACTGATAACTAAAGTTTGACCAGACCCCTACCCCAATAAACAATAAACTGTCCCTTAGTACTTATAGTAAAACGTGCATATTTTTTTTCTGGCCCCCTGTGGGAATAGTGTGCACAAACCTACAGTAAAGTTAACTGTCCTTAAGAAAAAAATACAGGTTATATTGGCAAAAGTTACTTTATTTACTTGCGTGAATTATTTTATTTAAAATTATTTTAATTTCAACAGAAGTGGTGGTCAAAAAAGAAAAGAAGCCGGACACAGCTAAAATGCTAACATTAAACACCTTTTTTTCTCAAAACAACCACTTCATGCATTAGCGTTGGTGTACCTGCAGAGAAGAATGAGGAGGCTGGCTTGTTATTGCACTTGCAGTCAAGCCAGGTATGTGATTCAAGGTGCTCAGTCTCCTCCCTGTTGGCATGTATTGGAAATGTTCTGCTTACTCTAGCAACTTTAAATGTATATTTTAAAGGGTATCTAGAAATCTTGGGGCAGGTCAAGTGGCAACTTCCTCAGTATAGTCAAACTTCTGGCATGCCATGACCCAGTTCTGAAAGAAACTTTGTGGAATGGCCCGAAGGATTAATGCAGTCCCCAAAACGAGCTCATATAAATCTTAGCCTTGCGCGTGCAAGGTTACAACAGAGCCGCAAACATGAGTGAGGTATATAGAGGTGTGCAGGCTAGACTCACTGTTAAGCACCCACTTGTACAATACGTGCATGTAAAGCACACAACCTCAATCTAACAACAATTCATGATACAGTTGAAATGCTTTACACTTTATTTGACTATCATCAGCATCAAGAGGTCACTTTTCAAATGTTGGAAAACACTTAAATGTCTGTGTCCCAGCCGCTTGTCCTCAGAGGATAAGTGGCTTAGATATATATATATATCTATGCTTATATATATATATCTAAGCCACTATATATATATATATATATATATATATATATATATATATATATATATATATATATATATATATAATGCAAGCACAGCACTGATACAATGCAAGCACAGCACTCATAAAGATTTCCCTCGTAAGTGAGAAGGACGAAAGGGAGGATGCAGCTGCCTTAAAGCACAAGAGAAGTTTTGTTACATTTTTTTGAGTGGTTGTCCATTCTAAAATATTGGAAAGTGTCAATGCCATCTCCAAATTGCTGCAGGCCAAAGACTCCGATGTGCACAGGGCAGTAGGCCTACTTGAAAATTTGATCAGGCCAAAGCTACTGCAGACACTTGCAGACAAATAGGGAGCGTAGAATACATTTGAAAATAGGCGGAAGGTGAAACGAGAGACTGATGACGAGATACATTTCTGAATTAATGTGCTTAATGCAGGTCTTGACATCATTATCAAGCAGCTTTCCAACAGATTTAAAAATCTACTGGAAACATCTCTTCTGTTTTATTCTGTCCACCACTGCACCCTGACGCAAACAAATAATGATGAGCTCTACCGGGCCACCAGGCGGCTTGCTGAATTTTATAGCAGAAATGTATCAACTTGTTCCCCAGTTACTCTCTTGCAGGGCCTTTATGAAAGAGGTGATTGCAAAACAGCCAACATTGAGGGACTTGGCCAAGACAGTCATTGTTGATTATATCTCATTTAAGCTACATTTGGGAAGGTTTGTACAGCAATAATCCTCTCCCTGACATTGCCAGTAACTGTAGTCACTGTGGAGCACTCCTTTTTCAAAATTAAGCATATCAAAACCTACTTGAGGAGCGCCATGGGATAAGAGACTGAGTGGGTTGGCCATGCTGTCCATTGAAAACCTCAGGGCACAGAGCAGGGAATTGAAGTCAATTGCCATTGATTTTAAAAAGCACAAAGCTTGTTGCCCATTATCAAATGAGTGGTTAAGCTTTCTTTTTTGGGTTGATTTTGCAAGCACACATGAAGTCTATGTTCTAGAATAAACTAAATTTCATTACATTATGTCTGAACTAATATGAGTGTGTACTAGGCCTATAGTCTAATAATTATAAAATAATTGGATAAATATGTGCCATATACCCATAAGTACACTATTCTGGTGTTATTGTCTTAGCCCTTGCTGAGACAATTTAGTGACTCTAAAAATATGTTTAAAAACGGTTTTGGATTTCTTAGCCAATGTTTTTGTTACATGCCTCCGCAGTCCCGGTTTCTCTCTGCACAAGCTATTGTTGAAATCTTTATTAGTTCTTGCTTTGCCGCCATTCCCATGCATGTCATGAGCATGTCTATGCTCTACTGTAATGCAGTGTTTCTGCTCTGATTGATCGTTTTAGTTGGGACATTATTCTTTATTTTTTTGCAACATGGCCAAATGTGTGCTTTCTGTGCTGAACCATCCTGATAAGGATTTCACAGATGAAGCGCTTTGTTTGCCAGCCACTCTCTATGGTGCTGAATGTATCACTATGTGCATGTAGATTGTCTACTATTGTCAAGCTTGTGCTTCCCTTTTTTTGACAACCTTACCAATGAAATAAACTACGTTTCAGTTAAAGGAATGTAGTAGGGTGGGATTTAAATGTGTTGTGGAATATGGATGAGAATATTGGCAGAGATGGGGCTCTGCCAACATGGACCGTGTGCAAAAATGATTTACTTTTGCACATGCTCCTGTCACCATGTAGTTACGCCAGAGGTCAACACGCTTCCTACACAGACAGTACAGTAGCCCCACGCTGGGATCCACCGACCTACTTCTTCACCAAACATGACGCCCTCTTTGAAAGCCTTCTAACTGTTAATGTTAGACAGAAGGTGCCAATGGATACATACCATATTCCCCAACACATTATCACAGGTTTTTGCTCATTAGAAATTTGCGACACGCACAACTGTCAGCTCCTGACAACATCCTGTCATCTCTGCAAACATCGAGGCAGTGAATCGCTCCTGCAGGTTCATGCCCTTAAACATTCCTGGAGTACAACCTTACCTCACACAGGAAGTGGTATGCAGTTATTCTGGTGCTCAAACTAACAAAGTTCTCCCATGTCATCCTGCTCCTCCAGAACTTCACTGGCTTCAAGTTCAAGCTCAGAACCTACAATACCAAAAGTGTTTGTGTACTGAACAGCTTGTCCAACCTCCCCCAACATTGCCTTTTGTGAACTAATTCTTGCAAGATGCATATTTTCTTCTTCTTCTAGCACTGAACTTGCTGATACCTACTGCAAATAGCAATGTCTTTACCTCGACAACACAGGATTCATAACTAGACTTTAAATGTTGGTGTTTCAGATCAGAGCGCCATAGTGCAGCATTAATTATCATTATGTGCTTAGAAATATAAATACTTTATTAATAGGAAATACATTTGAGTTTACTCTGACTACTTCTTACATAGACCATTGATGTATGTGTTATAGACCAGCATGACCAACGTAAATGAGATGTGGATGAGGACTGTTATTGGGTTACAACAAGAGTTATGGTATGATCACGATTTGATACAAAAAATGTCCCCTTTTTAGAGATAAAACCTTTTTAGAGATTTTGCACATTTATAAATACTGTTATGGTATCCTCATTATGGCAGGACAGCCGTAATGAGGATGTTACAAAGTCATTATATTACACTAATGCTACTGTAATCTATCAATACCAAAACATAATCTCTTGAGTAGCGTGACTTAAATTGTTATGAATAGGGAATAATCTATATTGTTAACAAACATATTTTTTCATAAGTTATTAACTTCTTTAATGTTACCGAATGTCCTTCAATACAAGACCTTTCATACTTGCAGGAAGGACCAGAAAAAAGTTATCTTTTCTGGATTTTTTTTTATTATAGCCCCTTTCCAAAAAAGTTGGGACACTGCATAAAATGCAAATAAAAACAGAATGCAATGATGTGCAACTTATGTATCCCTATATTTAATTTAAAAACAGAAGACAACATATCAAATGTTCATATTGACGATAAATTTGATTGTTTTTGAAATGTGTTGCTGGCATCAAATTCAAAGTGGGCATATATTTTTTAAGAAACAATAAAATGTCTCAGTTTCAACATTTGATTCTTTGTACTATTTTCTCTTGAATATAGGGCCAGTTTCGAAGACACAGATTAAGACTAGTCTAAGACTAAAAAAACAAGCTCAATGGAGTTTTCTATTGAATTAGATTTTTTAGTCCTAGACTAGGCTTAATCCGTGTCTGGGAAACCGGCCCATAGAGTTTAAATGATTTGCAAATCATTGCATTCTGTTTTTATTTACATTTTACACAGTGTCCCAACTTTTTTGGAAATGGGGTTGTAAGTGAAAATATGATCACACAAGTTAAATAAATATAACCAATAACAAATAGCCTTCAAGTGATGACTTTGAGGATATGTAACGTCACATGATTTATCCTTGTCAAAATCCAGATGTGAATGTTTGATAATCCTCACTGAAGAGTGATGGAAACTGAAGTGGCGCTCTTTTATCCGGGAACATAGACTTACTGTGAGCCTAACTGAGCCACGATATAGGTCGAACAGAGTTAAACAAGGTGGTGTTCACCATAGCAAATTTACTAGACTAAGCTCTCCTTCATTTTTTCTACAAACAAAAAAGACTGTAATAATACCTTGCACCTCAAAGTGGGACTACTTAATGTTAAATCCCTTGCTTCAAAGTAATCAGAGTCAAGTAATTAACCACTGATCATAAACTGGATGTGTGAAAACGGTCTTAAGCGTGATGAATTTACTGCCCTAAATGAGGCCTCTCCTTGTTACACTAGTTACCATATCCCCTGTGCATCCCGCAAAGACGGAGGTGTCGCAAATATTTATAAAACAGAAATGTATACTCAAACTAATGACTGGGTTTTGGTCTTTTGAGGTTTTAGTCATGAAAGCTATGCAGCCTACTCAATCACTTTTCATACTAAATTTTACAGACCCTCTGGGCCTTACACAGCTTTCCTTAATGAGTTCCCAGAATTCTTATTGGACCTTGTAGCCATGGCAGATAATATTCAATATTAACATACAGAAGTCCAATGACCCATAATTTAGACATAATTGAATCAGTGGGTTGAGCACTGCCACAATCATACCTTGGATTTAGTTTTGTTCTGTAGAATTCTTGTGGATCTACCTGGTTTTCCTTACAATATTTGAACACCATCTTTTAATACACCCTCTGTGTTTTTTATACATATTTTGACACATGGGCATCTGAGCTAAATTCCAACCACGTTTATTGATTAAAGTAACCCAATTTAACAAAACACCCAAACATGTTTTGACATGTTTAAAACCATTTATGCAATTAAATTAAAATAAATAAAAACATTAAAGTGAAAAAATTTTTCTTAAAGGAAAAAGTCTATATACCCCATACCTTTGCCATCATATAAAATATCTAAAATTAGAATGAGATGTACCAAACAAGTGCAAACGATTAGAAAATCATTAGAGAACTAACTTGGGAGGGTCTAGCCTTCCATAAAGATTAGAAACATGATCTGATTTGGTCTTAACCATAGAGGTTGTGTAATGCCAAGTTCAAAAGCCCCATACGAGGCCCTCAGAAAAAAGATTGATGCCCATGAGTTTGGTGCGGGTTAGAAAGCTATTTTCCAAGCAATTGGAAGAACATCATTCCATTGTCCAACTGATCATCTACAAATGAAAAAAGTTTCAGACCACTGGCAATCTATATAGGGCAGGTTATCCTACCAAATTCGGGGCCGGAGCTGACTGAAAAATGCTCATAGAAGTCCCTAAGAACCCCAGGGTAACATCAAGGGATCTACAAGCCTCTCTTGCCACAATGAATGTTGAAGTGTACAGATATGAGTCAACTTGTGAAATTGAATGAAAGTTAATAAAGAAGGTAACAGAAATAACAACAAAGAAACATTTTTATTATGTTTTTGGTTTTATTGGTGACATTTTTTGCCGCAAACCTGACTTCCCTTGGGTTCCGTGAATACAAGCTACTGCCCACCTCTCCATCACGCTCACTCATGCTTCATTAAGTCACTCACACAGAGGTGGATTATTGTTATTAAAGGAAATTGTGCCTCTATTTCAGCAGATAAATTACATGCATGACCTTCTTGCTCTTCTCTCTGCTCAGACCGATCTGGTCCTTGAAACAGGTTCAGGCGTCACAACGGCCCTACTTTGGCACCTGCTCTTGACACAGCAAAAAAGAAGCGGCCTGAAGAGGAAAAGCTTACAAGTAATTTAAATGATTAACAGGTACAGTATGTGTGCGGGCATAATTCGTTCTATCTCTCTTATACAGACACACACGGACACACACACGATTTAGGTAGGTTAGTGTATAGTCAAGGCTGTCATTAAAATAATATTGTGTCTCTGTCAGATTTGCCAAGCACATCTCTGCTACTGCCCATTACAATTTCTCCCCAGGCTTCCGGTATTGGAGGTAGCGCCTTCGTGTTGGACCTCAGCCGGTGGACAGGGCCCATTAGAGATGCCAGGGCTATAGGCCAAGCTTGGAAAAGATCCGGAAGGAGGGTGGATCTGCTCCGCTCTTAACACCAGTCCAGAGAAGCTCTTAGGGACACACAGCTGTGGCAGCATCTCACTGCAGTGTGAAATGATCATTGTCCCATTGACACCCCCTGCCAGCTGCTTCAGTGAACCAACCACCGGTGGGTTCTTCCCCAGGAAGCCCTACTGATCAAGGCTCTGTGGGGATGGATATAACGGACAAGAAGAGGCAACAAAACGATGATAGTCAAAGTCTCGTTATCAGTGATATTTCTTCTATTCATTTGTTTTTTTATGGACCAGAAAGTTCAAGTACTTCCACTGCTTTAAAACATGGATTCCAGGCTTACACAGCAGAAGGCTTTAACAACCTAAGGATGATATTTGAAGATTTGCCTACCACAGCTTTCTTTCAGTGGTAGCTGTAACTTCAAAGCAGAGTAGGGCAACGAGGAAATAGCTAACAGAAGGAAAAGAAAATCCTCCAAGCACCATCCCTCCAGCTGTCTGTACAGGTTCTGCCACAAGTTGCTAAAACAAGGCCCCAACTACCCTTACACATATACTGGCTGTCCTGGATTTCCAGGAAAATACCTATTGTCTAGCATATGTTTGTACCCGGCACAGTACATTGGGGGTGCTCCTAAACTCTGCCTTTCATGAAAGTGAGATGTAGAGATGGATGGAAACGAAAGGAAAGGGACTCTACAGATACAGAAGCACATGCACAATCACTAATGCACACAGAAATAAATATTTCCATTGATGTTTGTTCGTTTATTTTGTATTTATTTCAGAATCACTTTACATTCTATTACATTTCTGTACATTGTTGTAGAATTTTACTGAGCTGATGTATTGATGTCTATCAAAACATACATTGCTGTAATATAACAGTATATATTATTCATTGCTGTCTTGAAAAACACAATTCCATGAATGTCAACTGGTAAATCAGTGTGTGCATACATTTCTTGTCCAAATAATTGTGCTCCAGCTCTCATTTTGATCAGTGATCTTGCAACTAGGATAAACTACCTTACTCAGGGAGAGATTTCCACCCCCTTCTCGCTGGCACTGGGATTCAATCTAGTCCTATCACCCCAAAACAGTGCAATAATCTAATTAGATTTTATATTACATACCATTTAAACCAATCTTTTATTTTTATATTGTGTTTATAAATAACATGCATAACTATTATCCTTTTGTGTAATTAATTTTCTTTTGATTTAATTAACGTAAACCTCAGCTCAGACTTACACCGATCAGCCATAACATTATGACCAACTGCCTAATATTTGCCACCAAAACAGCCCTGACCCATCGAGGCATGGACTCCACTAGACTTCTGAAGGTGTGCTGTGGTATCTGGCACCAAGACGTTAGCAGCAGATCCTTTAAGTCCTGTAAGTTGCGAGGTGGGGTCTCAATGGATCGGATCTGTTTGTCCAGCACATCCCACAGATGCGCGATTGGACTGAGATCTGGGGAATTTGGAGGCCAAGTCAACACTTGTTGTTGACTTGTTGTTGTGTTTCTTCAAACCATTCCTGAACCATTTTTGCTTTGTGGCAGGGCACATTATCCTGCTGAAAGAGGCCAATGCCATCAGGGAATACCGTTGCCATGAAAGGGTGCACATGGTCTGCAACAATGCTCAGGTAGGTGGTATGTGTCAAAGTAACATCCACATGAAAGGCAGGACCCAAGGTTTCCCAGCAGAACATTGCCCAAAGCATCACACTGCCTCTGCCGGCTTGCCTCCTTCCCATAGTGCATCCTGGTGCCATGTGTTCTCCAGGTAAGTGACACACACGCACCCGGCCATCCACGTTATGTAAAAGAAAACATGATTCATCAGACCAGGCCACCTTCTTCCATTGCTCCGTGGTCCAGCTCCGATGCTCACATCTCAAAGTTGCTCAGATCCTTACGCTTGCCCATTTTTTCTGCTTCTCACACATCAACTTTGAGGACAGAATGTTCACTTGCTGCCAAACAGGGACGTCTCTAGGCCTATTTAAGGGGGGCTTTAGCCCCCCTAAAATATTAATTACCCCCCCCCCCCAAATAAATCACTATATCAGTCAATATATTTTCTCTGTTTTCTTTTTTTCATTACTATTCCATAGCATATTAAACTTGTTACAAATTGTATATAAATTGTATAGAATCGTGTTCATTTGGCAGCATGTTCGGTTGAGCTTGATGCTTTGAATGTAACTCGCTCAACTGAAGCGAGCTCTCTTCTGTAAATAGTATAACGTCTCCCTACTATCGGCCACCCCATTTTTGGACGTTTCTAGTGGTCGGAGAACTAAATCCTCTCAAGTTCAAAATGTAAATGCCCTGGAAAACAATGGTACGTAGCCTATTGATAAAGAATATACCATATAAGCTAGGCATTTTTAATAAAATGTATGGAGGTCAAAACATTTTTGGAGGTTTTAAAAATGTCATGTATGGAAATTGTTTTAGACAAGTTGCAATTTGTGAAATTCCACTTGCGCAACAGCCCAGACGTCATGTAATATCAGAGTGCTCATTCTTTTTTACCGGAAGGCTTAAAAAGCTAGCTACAAACATAGATAATAGCACAGCTTTATATCTATGGCTACAACTTTCTAATAGACACTTGAGCAATTATAATGTAATTCAACAAAATATTAAGGTTGTATTTTTAGCTACTTCACTAACCAACTACCTGAAAATATTATTTCCCCAGAAATTTTAAAAATGATCATAAATGACATACTAGCTAACATTTTTATGTCACTAGTAATCATCACAATTATTGATGACTTGATAAAATAATTACTCGGTACAAGATTTTTTTGAAAATTGCTGTCGGATATGGCGATAATAGGGGGTTCTACGAGATTAGTTAGCCTATTTTCAATTCTTCGGTTTCAACGGAACACAGTTGCGAAACGATGTGTGTTTCACAGATTCATGTTTGTTTGGGTCAGTGGCGTAGGCCTGGGCATTTTTTATGAATAGCCCCGGATCTCAAATTGACCAAAAATAATAATAAAGAAATAGCCCCTGATCTATTCATGTGTAATTCCGATCGCGCATTATGACATTGTAGATGGGTAGGCCGCTAGCATGTACATCGAAATTTTCCGCATGTACATTCAAACCCCTGTACTTTCTGTCCCGGACGGGGCAGGCTAAGCCCCGAATGTATTGTGATCCTAGTGACGCCTCTGGTTTGGGTTTGAAGTCTTTAACATATTTCAACTTATTTTATTCAGAGGATGGAGATCCGGTTATTAAATGTTTCTTTTTTAAAATATAATACATTTTTAATTACTTAATTCCGAGATGTATCGGCTAATGACTAAATCTCTTAAATTAATTTAGAAAAATCGTGTTTAGAAACAGAATATGTATGTTGATGTTCATTTATTACATAGTAGACAAAAGTATTTTGGCTACATAGTACAGCCATTTTTCTGCCTTTTGTTGAATGGATAAGGACAGAGTGGACTTATATTCTATCCAAATAAAAAAATTAGATCAGCGTCTAACACAAACTATGAGACAGGTATACTTTTAGCCAACCTTGACCAAAAATAACCTTATTTTGATAGATTTTACACCCATTGTTACTCTAAAAATACATGATGAAAACATGTTTTGGGGAGTGTGCCCAGACCCCCCTAAATGAGGCTTAGCCCCCCATCCATTCATTTCTAGTGACGTCCCTGCTGCCTAATATGTCCCACCTACAGACAGGTGCCATGATAACGAGATTATCAGTGTTATTCACTTCACCTGTCAGTGGTCATAATGTTATGGCTGATCGGTGTATGTCATATCTAAAAGTAAAACTCAATGCATTGAAAATTTGGATGTCACACGTTTATGGCAATGGATTATGGGTGAATATTGTTGGGACTCTGAGAGGGCCGTTGGATCCCACTTTGTTCTTCAATTAAAGTACAGTTGATGACATTAATGGAAATAAGATCAGTACTTATACTGTTTGATAACCAACTGCGTGTGACTTTTGGTGGCTTTACAGGCCCATTACAATACGTTTTGTTAGATATTATTTTGAGTGGAATTTTTATCTTAATCTTCAGATTTAGCTTTGACTGGCTAACTTTTGCCCAGAATTTGTCTCAATCATTTGATCACAGTGGGTGTCCTCATCTCCTGTAAAATAAATTGGGGACTAACAATGCAATGAAATGCATTAAATCTTTTTTAAAGTTGTAATGTTTGATGATGGTGGAAGTACCATGTGTTTGTCTAACTTGATAGACAAACCAACTGGTTAAATACCCCACTAAACACAAATTAGGAACAGGCAAGAAGAGATTCACAATTTATGGTCACAGTAACTTCTGAAAAAATGTCATTTTATTGATGTTTTTGCACAATATATCTATTGTATAGCTATTCTAATGAATAAAGAAGTCCCTACATTGTATGCAATAATGTGGATGATTTTAATTGACTGATATGGATTTAGTTTGTGGATATAATGATCTGCTCAGCAGCTTGGCCACAAGCTTCATTGCAAATTGTCCCAAGTCAAACAATAAGAGAAGCTAGCTACTAGTAATTTCAGAGAAATGCCTTTAGAAATGTTACAAGTATGTCCCAATGTGTTTTGGACTTATAATTGATGGTATGGTGCAAAAATGGATTGTAGGGCTGATACAGCCACACGTACATCCTGGAGAGTGTTCCTGATTGATCATTGTGTTTTTTCTTCATTATGGTAAGAATTCGTTGGTCATCCACTGCAAAAGACCCCTTTGGTGTACCAGGTAATTTGGCATGAGCTAAGCACACTAGAGCTTTCTTTTTACTGAACAGTTCATTCTGCCACCTCTAATGTTTTGGATATGTCTCTGACTTATTCTCATGTGTCTGTGTCATGACCAGACTGACATTCATTGACATTTCTCTGGTACAATTGTTGTCAGACACAAGCAAAGAAAAGCAAATGACTATAAATGCAAATGCCTAGAATCAAGACTAAACATTGACAGCTCTCTTGTCCATGCACTAATGATGCAAAACAAAAACAAAAACTGGCTAATAAGAAACAGCTGTGAAGCCAACTGTCCAAATACTTTTGGCTTCCTGATATTGGAGGACTATGTACAAACTGTACTGTAATTTCAAAATAGTATGGATCTGACATGGATGAAAACACCTTCAAATGGATGCATCATTTTAAATGTGACAGATTTAACTGAAATACTATCAGCCATATTCCCCATAATAACTAGCGGTAAAATGTTAATACGGCTCTTTTATATTTTACACCATTAATTTCATCCATATTGGAATTTTATATCTACTTCGAATATGGTCTTTGTTTCATCGAGGCTTACTCCAACTCAGCATTTTATCAATATTTTGATGTGTCTATAGCCTAAAATATTGTAATGCTTAACAGCTGTTAGGTTTGTTATAGAAATTTGTTACAGTTGGCAAAAAATTCCTGCCCCTAGTGTGTTAGTTAGCTTGTCATCATGTGTCATTTAGCCATGGCAAACCATATTACAGTTGTGCTCAAAAGTTTGCATACCCTTGGAGAATTGGTAATATATATGTACCATTTGTAAAGAAAACGAGTGAGCCGACAAAACACGTCTTTTATTTTTTATGGGATTCACATTCAACTGTAGGTCATAACAAAATGGCACCATCATAAAACAAAGCATGGTGACAAAGAAAAAAATTAACTGACCCCTGTTTAAAAGCCTGCATACCCTTAGTTTTTAATACTGTGTATTGCCCCCTTTAGCATCAATGGCAGCGTGCAGTCTTTTGTAATAGTCGTCTATGAGACCCCGAATTCTTGCAGGTGGTATAGCTGCCTATTCATCTTGGCAAAATGCCTCCAGGTCATGCAAAGTCTTTGGTCGTCTTGCATGAATTGCACGTTTGAGATCTCCCCAGAGTGGCTCGATGATATTAAGGTCAGGAGACTGTGATGGCTACTCCAGAACCTTCACCTTTTTCTGCTGTAACCACTGGAGGGTCAACTTGGCCTTGTGCTTAGGGTCATTGTCCTGCTGGAAAGTCCAAGAGCGTCCCATGCGCAGCTTTCGCACAGAAGAATGCCAATTGGCTGCCAGTATTTACTGATAACATGCTGCTTTCATCTTGCCATCAATTTTTACAAGATTCCCTGTGCCTTTAGAGCTCACACACCCCCAAAACATCAATGATCACCACCATGCTTCACAGTGCGGATGGTGTTCACTATAGGCCTGGTTGACCCCTCACCAAACATAGCGCTTATGGTTGTGACCATAAAGCTTTATTTTGGTCTCTTCACTCCAAATTACAGTGTGCCAGAAGCTGTGAGGTGTGTCAAGGTGTTCTCGGGCATATTGTACCCAGGCTTTTTTGTGGCATTGGCGCAGTAAAGGCTTCTTTCTGGCAACTCGACCATACAGCTCATTTTTGTTCAAGTATCGTTGTATTGTGCTCCTTGAAACAACTACACCGTCTTTTTACATAGCAGCCTGTATTTCTCCTGAGGATACCTGTGGGTTTTCTTTGTATCCCGAACAATTCTTTTGGCAGTTTTGTCTGAAATCTTTCTTGGTCTACCTGAGTTTGGCTTGGTATCAAGAGATCCCCCGACTTTTCCACTTCATAATAAGTGATTGAACAGTACTGACTGGCATTTGCAAGGCTTTGGATATCTTTTTATATCCTTTTCCATCTTTATAAAGTTCCATTACCTTGTCACGCAGGTCTTTTGACAGTTCTTTTCTGCTACCAATGGCTCAGTATCTAGTCTGCTCAGTGCATCCACGTGAGAGCTAACAAACTCATTCACTATTAATACACAGACACTAATTGCAATTAAAAAATTCACCTTTAATTCCCATTTTCACCTGTGTGTGTCACCTTGTGTGTCTGTAACAAGGCCAAACATTCAAGGGTATGTAAACTTTTGATCAGGGCCATTTGGGTGATTTCTGTTATCATTATGATTTAAAAAGGAGCCAAACAACTATGTGATAATAAATGGCTTCATATGATCACTATCCTTAAATAAAATAGTTTTTTTTTGCATGATCAGTCATATTTTCAAAATCAATGCCAATATTTCACAATTTCTGCCAGGGTATGCAAACTCATGAGCACAATTGTATATAAATGATTCCTTCACTATTGCATTTCTCAATAAACATATTGATAACCTGTTATTTTACGACTTACCAAATAAGAATAATTTAAATTAAGGCTGAATGCATGTAGCTTTACTAAGTACATTGTGTCTTCTCGCTTTAATGCTCTTATGCTTGTCCTTGAAAAAGGACAATGTGGCTTGAAATTGACAGGAGTTTATATTATGTACAAAATTGCTAGTATACTGTAAGAAACCTAATAATGTATTAAGCTACTGCACTGGGATCCAGCTAGTTAAAGTGTTATCAGTGGTAAACTACAAGTAACGGGACAGAAGATATTCAACACATCTTCAATTAATTTTGAAACAGAAAATACAGAATGATCACGCAGATGAATGTTTTACCTTAAAGTGTTGGTTGGAAATTACATAGAGGCATTTACTGGAGGGTAAGTCTTGTATATCTTCGATGTTGCTAATTAACATTTACAGTTCTGTAGAATGATTTGATGCAATTATATTGATAAAAGTCACTGTGTCCTGATGACATTTACACTGTGAACAAAATGCAGTGTCAGGGTAACCCTAAATGAAACACAGTCCGTATTTGAAGTGAATCTAAAATCCCTTATGAGATAAATTAATGGTGTAATGCGTGAAGAACTGCTTTCAGGATTTGTGGGGATTAAGATGCAATGGCTACTTCTCTCCATACAGAGCCAAATAAACTAAAAATGCCTCACTGTCCAAATCATTTTGGAGATTTAGCAGAACATTTGTTCAGATAAACACTGAGAATATGCCAGTAAAGAGGTAGATGAGGATTTATGTTGCGATTATTATAACGTGCAGGAACTCAAAACATTCTGCTCTTTAAAACCATTTGCTTTCCTGAACAGGAATCCCTTATGAACAAATCTAGACCTTATTACATCCCAAAGGAAATGTCAATCATTCCTTTTTACCTTTATACAACACCATTTCCCAAAAAGTTGTGATGCTGCGTAAAATGCAAATAAAAACAGAATGCAATGATGTGCAAATATATATACACCGATCAGCCATAACATTATGACCACTGACAGGTAAAGTGAATAACACTGATAATCTCGTTATCATGGCACCTGTCAGTGGGTGGGATATATTAGGCCACAAGTGAACATTCTGTCCTCAAAGTTGATGTGTTTGAAGCAGGAAAAATGGGTAAACGTTAGGATCTGAGCAACTTTGACAAGGGCCAAATTGTGATGGCTAGACAACTGGGTCAGAGCATCTCCAAAACTGCAGCCCTTGTGGGGTGTTCCCGGTCTGCAGTGGTCAGATCCTATCAAAAGTTGTCCAAGGACGGAAAAGCGGTGAACCGGCGACTGGGTCATGGGCGGCCAAGGCTTATTGTTGGCATGTGGTTAGCGAAGGCTGGCCCGTGTGTTCCGTTCCAACAGACGAGCTACTGTAGCTCAAATTGCTGACAAGGTTCATGCTGGTACTGATAGAAAGGTGTCAGAACACAGTGCATCGTAGATTGTTGTGCATGATGCTGCATAGCCGCAGACCAGTCAGGGTGTCCATGATGACCCCTGTCCACTGCTGAAAGCGCCTACAATGGGCACGTGAGCATCAGAACTGGACCCTGGAACAATGGAAGAAGGTGGCCTGGTTTGATGAATCATGCTTTATTTTACATCACGTGGATGGCTATGTGTGTGTGCGCTGCATTCCTGGAGAACATATGGCACCAGGATGCACTATGGGAAGAAGGCATGCTGGTGGAGGCAGTGTGATGCTTTGGGCAATGTTCTGCTGGGAAACCTTGGGTCCTGCCATTCATGTGGATGTTACTTTGACACATACCATCTACCTGAGCATTGTTGCAGACCATGTGCACCCTTTTTGGCAACGGTATTTCCTGATGGCATTGGCCTCTTTCAGCAGGATAATGTGCCCTGCCACAAAGCAAACATGTTTCAGGAATGGTTTGAGGAACACAACAACGGGTTCAGGGTGTTGACTTGGCCTCCAAATTCCCCAGATCTCAATCCAATCCAGCATCTGTGAGATGTGCTGGACAAACAAGTCCGATCCATTGAGGCCCCACCTCGCAACTTACAGGACTTGAAGGATCTGCTGCTAACGTCTTGGTGCCAGATACCACAGCAGACCTACAGAGGTCTAGTGGAGTCCATGCCTTGATGGATCAGGGCTGTTTGGTTGGCAAAAGTGGGATCTACACAATATTAGGCAGTTGGTCATAATGTTATGGCTGATCGGTGTACAGTGAGGGAAAAAATTATTTGATCTCCTGCTGATTTTGTACATTTGCCCACTGACAAAGAAATGATCAGTCTATAATTTTAATGGTAGGTTTATTTGAACAGTGAGAGACAGAATAACATCAAAAAAATCCAGAAAAACGCATGTCAAAAATGTTATGAATTGATATGCATTTTAATGAGAGGAAATAAGTATTCGCCCCCTTTGCAAAACATGACTTAGTACTTGGTGGCAAAACCCTTGTTGACAATCACAGAGGTCAGACGTTTCTCGTAGTTGGCCACCAGGTTTGCACACATCTCAGGAGGGGTTTTGTCCCACTCCTCTTTGCAGATCTTTTCCAAGTCATTAAGGTTTCGAGGCTGACGTTTGGCAACTCGAACCTTCAGCTCCTCCCACAGATCTTCTATGGGATTACGGTCTGGAGACTGGCTAGGCCACTCCAGGACCTTAATGTGCTTTTTTTTGAGCATTGACAAGATCCTGCGGTGTAGTACTGGGCTGATTCCTCACCGTTCTCATGATCATTGCAACTCCACGAGGTGAGATCTTGCATGGAGCCCCAGACCGAGGGAGATTGACAGTTCTTTTGTGTTTCTTCCATTTGCGAATAATCACACCAATTGTTGTCACCTTCGCACCAAGTTGCTTGGCGATGGTCTTGTAGCCCATTCAAGCCTTATGTAGATCTATAATCTTGTCCCTGACATCCTTGGACAGCTCTTTGGTCTTGGCCATGGTGGAGAGTTTGGAATCTGATTGATTGATTGCTTTTGTGGACAGGTGTCTTTTACACAGTTAACAAGCTGAGATTAGGAGCACTCCCTTTAAGAGTGTGCTCCTAATCTCAGCTCGTTACCTATATAAAAGACACCTGGGAGCCAGAAATCTTTTTGACTGAGAGGGGATCAAATACTTATTTCACTCATTGCAAATGCAAATCAATTTATAACATTTTTGACATGCGCTTTTCTGGATTTTTTTTGTTGTTATTCTGTCTCTCACTGTTCAAATAAACCTACCATTAAAATTATAGACTGATCATTTCTTTGTCAGTGGGCAAATGTACAAAGTCAGCAGGGGACCAAATAATTTTTTCCCTCACTGTATACAGCTCCAGAAAAAAATTAAGAGACCACTGCACCTTTTTCTTTCCTTTCCAAAAAAGTTGAAAAGGAAGGTTTTGAGTGAGGAACAGAAGGGTTAAAATTAAGAGACCACTGCAAATTGAAATTCCTATATAAATAATATTGCAGGCAGGCCAATTTATCAGCCAGAATCTTTTACTTCGGAGCCATGCTGTTGTAATACATCCCTGAAAAAGACATTGTCTGGATGGCAACATACAGTTGTGCTCATATGTTTACATACCCTGGCAGAAATTGTGAAAATTTGGCATTGATTTTGAAAATATGACTGATCATGCAAAAAAACAGTGTTTTATTCAAGGATAGTTATCATATGAAGCTATTTATTATAACATAGTTGTTTGGCTCCTTTTTAAATCATAATGATAACAGAAATCACCCAAATGGCCCTGATCAAAAGTTTACATATCCTTGAATGTTTGGCCTTGTTACAGACACACAAGGTGACACACACAGGTGAAAATGGCAATTAAAGGTGATTTATTTAAATTGCAATTAGTGTCTGTGTATTAATAGTGAATGAGTTTGTTAGCTCTCACGTGGATGCACTGAGCAGGCTAGATACTGAGTCTTTGGTAAGGCCAGGGTCAGGTAGACCAAGACAGTTTTCAGACAATACTGCCAGAAGAATTGTTTGGGATATAAAGAAAAAGCCACAGGTAACCTCAGGTGAAATACAGGCTGCTCTGGAAAAAGACAGTGTGGTTGTTTCAAGGAGCACAATACGATAATACTTGAACAAAAATGAGCTGCACGGTCAAGTTGCCAGAAAGAAGCCTTTACTGCGCCAATGCCACAAAAAAGCCTGGTTACAATATGCCCAACAAAACCTTGACACGCCTCAACACCTTGACAGGCATTTTGCCAAGACGAATGGGCAGCCATACCACCTGCAAGAATTCGGGGCCTCATAGATAACTATTACAAAAGACTGCACGCTGTCATTGATGCTAAAGGAGGCAATACATTGTATATAGAACTAAGGGTATGCAGAGTTTTGAACAGGGGTCAGTTAATTTTTTTTCTTTGTTGCCATGTTTTGTTTTATGATTGTTTTGTTGACTGGGAAGGACTGTATATTTTAGCTGGTCTTTAAAAGGTTGTGGCCATCAAGGGGCATCGATCAGAATGCAGACAAGATGTTCCTTTTAGATGATTTATTAGAATAAATGTTTAAGCAGGTATTTGTGTGTGGTTCTAAAACAGAGATACAGACAAAAATCAGTAAATGAAGACTATATAAATGCCAAATAGATATTATATGCCTAGCAGGTATATAATGAACAAACACGCAATCAAGAGATTAAATTATAGTTTTGTTATATAACTTAAATGCAGTAGTACACTCTCTGCCTGTTCAAAGATTAATTGCTGCAAATTCACTGCAACAATACCTAACATGCTAAATAGATGAACATAATTATAAGATACAGAATTCTTCCTTAACGTAAACAACGTTACACATTGTGCAAGAACAACCTAAAATATTTCAAATGTAGACACATAAGGCTTGCAAAGCAACACCTCCATTAATATATACTGTGGTCTAAACAATTAAACATGCGGGCAGTGCGAGGCTCCGCCATTATACAATAACGAGCAGCAACGTGCCACGACCTCATTACAGCACAATAAACAAAGCGTAACATTATAAGGTAAACGAACAACAATATCCGTATTACTTACTGGTAGTTGCACGCACACAATTGTAAGGACTTAGATATAATTACAGTAACACTATATTATATTATCTATGAATTAACTGCACAGTCTTTCAACATAAGCTCCCTCTTCCAAACTTTCTCGAAACTGAACTTAAAACTATCTTCTTCAGCGAACAGCAGAGAGCAGTGGCGCTCCTGATTGGCCGATTCTCAAACAGCCAATTTACTTGCCTGAAGGGGTCGTCCTTCGTCACAGCTGCCCCCAAATTTGTTACACTAAATTTGCCACACTAAGGACTGACCATATCAGTGTCTGGTATGGCAGGCAGAGAGACAAGGCGAGCAACATACCTTGTGTAGGTTTTGTCCTTGACCTTGACCACTGCAGTTCTGACTCTCCCATCAGTTCCTTGAATAACCTCAGTGACATGACCTAAAGGCCACTGCGCTCTTGGCAGCTGTGGGTCCACCACCATGACTATGGTTCCAGTTTGCAGCTGTGCAGGGTCCTTGTGCCACTTGGAGTGAGTCTGAAGAGTCGGGAGGTAGTGTCGGATGAAGTGGGACCAAAACTGGTCAGCCAGCACCTGAGTATGTCTCCAGCGGCGACGACTCAGGAGTTCAGACTCCGCATACACAGCCTGTGGAAAAGAGGTTTTGAGCCGCCCCATGAGGAGCCAGTTGGGGGTCACTGGGTCAGCATCCGCCACGTCTGTTGACACATAACCCAGTGGCTTAGAATTTAAAATCCCCTCCACCTCAATAAGTACTGTCCTCAGAACCTCTTCTGGGACGGTCTGTAACTGGATGGTGGCATACAGTGCAGCTTTAACAGATCTCACTTCCCTTTCCCAGACTCCTCCAAAGTGTGGTGCGCTTGGGGGGTTGAACTGAAACCTAATCTGGTGTTTAGCCAGATGAGCCTGGAGTGTGGGGTGTAATGAACTAAAGGCCTCCTGGAGCTCTCTTTCACCTCCCTTAAAATTAGTGCTTTGGTCAGACCGGAGCTCTGCTGGCTTACCTCTTCGTGAGATAAAACGGCGGAGGGCCATTAGAAAGGAATCTGAGTCCAGACTAGACAGAACATCCACGTGCACAGCACGCGTCGTCGGGCATTTAAACAGTATGCCCCATCTCTTCTCGTGATGACGACCAACCTTCACTGTGAAAGGTCCGAAGCAGTCCATGCCTGTAGAGAAGAACGGGCGCTTCAGCAGCCGTAATCTGGACTGTGGGAGGTCTGCCATCTTGGGTACGACTGGAGAGGCTCTCCACCTCTGGCAGTCTGGGCAGGAGTGCTGGTGGGGCTTAACAGCTTCACAGCCATGAAGGATCCAGTATTTGCGCCGCAGCTCTGCAAAAAGACGCTCTGATCCTGGATGACGAAGGCTCCTTTCCACGTCCTGGATGATGATCTTGGTCACTTTATGCCAATGGTCCAGGACCACTGGGTGAATAGAATCTGGCTCTAGCTGGTTACTGCGGCGGAGCCTTCCTCCAATCCGAATAAGTCCCACAGTCTCGTCATACTCTGGCGAGACTGCTCCTCAGCAAAGCTGTCCTGCTGGGCTCTTCTCAATACTTCTCTCTCTGCTTTTTGGTAATCATCCGCAGAAAGACTAACGGAGCTGCCTGATGATCCAGAGTGGATTGTGCAACAGCCTCTGTCAGCGCTCTGAACGATGAAAACTGATCAGCATTTGGTAGTAGAGGAGTCTGTATGCTTGTAGTGAGACAGCAGACAGTGGGTTTTCGCAGCTCAGTAGAATTCTCTGTCTCATCTGTGACTGGCTGTGTGGGCCAGACTTCAGGTGACTGTTTTAGGAAGGCAGGGCCCTGACTCCATCTGGGCTTACCAGCCAGTTCCAGTAGTGTTTTTCCCCGTGTAATGTCATCGGCTTGGTTGTTGGCAGAATCCACATACCTCCAGGCTCGGACATCAGTCAGCTCCTGGATTTCAGCTACCCGTGTTCCCACAAATACCTTATACCGACAGGAGTCAGACTGGAGCCATGTGAGTACTGTTGTGGAGTCTGTCCAGAAGACAACATTGCGGATATTCACAGTCAGCTCTCTTTGCAGTAGTGCAGCCAGCTGTGCACCTGTCAGGGCAGCACACAGTTCTAATCTTGGGATTGATTGCTGCTTCTTCGAGGCCACTCTGGATCTGGCAGTCAGGAAGGACACTTCCACACGACCGGGTGAACTCTCCGTCCGCAGATAGGCCACTGAGCCATATGCCTTCTCTGACGCATCAGCGAAGATGTGTAGGTCTCGCAGGAGGTTTGAAGTATAATCTGAGAGAGGTGCTGCAATTCTTCCTCCCACATCAGCCATGGCTGCAGCACATCCGCAGGAAGTGACGGGTCATCCCAGTCTCTCTGTTTATCTCACAGGTGCTGCAATAGGACCTTGGCTCGCGTGGTGAAGGGGACTACAAATCCCAGGGGGTCGTACAGGCGTGCCAGGACTCTGTATATGTTTCGCATGGTGGGTGTGGGTTGGCCCAGCATACGGTATTTGTACATTAAGGTGTCTGAATTGCAGAACCAGCGAAGTCCCAGGGCGAGTTCCTATGGGTCAGTGCCTGACTCGTTGAGCCACAACTCACTGCTCTCAGATCTGGCTTCTTTGGGTAGGTGGCTGATGACTTCAGGGGTATTACTGGCCCACTGGCGTAGCTCGAATCCACCTGTAGCCAACAGTGATGTCAGTTTGTCGACCAAGTGATGGGCTTCTTCCACCGAGGGGAGGCTCTGCAGACAGTTGTTCACATAGAATGATCGTTCTGTAGACACTCGAACATCTTCACCTGGCTGACTGTGGTAAAACACGTGTTTCTGCAGCGCAAAAGTAGCACAGCAGGGGCTACATGTGGTGCCAAATGGAAGGACTTGCCATGTGTTGATGCTGGGTGGTTCCTCTGTCTTCAGGTCTCGCCACAGGAAGTGCAGCAAGGGCTAGTCTTCTGGGAGCAGCCTCACCTGGTGAAACATGCCTTTGATATCACTGCTGACAGCAATGGCATGCTCTCTAAAGCGCAGCAGTACACCCAGTAGACTGGAACTTAAGGTGGGCCCAGGCAACAGCAGCTCGTTGAGGTTTTTTTCCTTATACATGAAAGAACAATTGAACACAATCCTGTTCTTTCCGTTATGGCTCACCATGTGATGGGGGATGAACCAGGACTCGGCTGCTTTGTTCAGATCCTCTTCAGACACTTTAACGGCATAGCCTGCCTTCTTCAGTTTTCCAATCTCTGCACAGGATGCGGCTGCTCTTTGAGGGTCGCGAAGCAGGCGTCTCTGTACTGCGGAGATTAGCTAGTACAGCCTCCTTAGGTGCCCGAAGCAGTGGCATGTTCTTCACTCTGTGGAGTGGAGTAGCGAAGCGCTGAATCCCATCAATGTCTACTTGTGTGGTCTTCGCTTCCAGCAGGCGGACTGCTTCCTGATCCTGCCTGGAGAGTTGTGACAAGCTTTTCACTCCTGTAGGGCAAAACATAGAGCTGCCACAATCTCTCTACACTCTGTAGAAGGTTGTTAGTGGGTGAGAGAGTGGAGACGTGCAGGCACTGTTGGGTTGTTGCCTGCTGCTTGCTGTACCTGGCCGGCCCCTGAAGTGTCCAGCCCAACCTCGTCTTCACTGCTGCTGGTCCCCCGTGGGGTCCCAAACGCACAGGCTCCATAGGAGTGATTAAGTGTGTATAATCGGACCCGATTAGCAGCAGAGGTTGCACTCTATTGATCGTCTGAAGAGGGAGACCTCTTAAATGTTTGTGCTTCCTCTGAAGTGCCTTGGTCGGGCAAGTGTGCTCAGCCAGACTCAGTTGATCAGCAGTGAATGCTCTGTATATCTTGAAGGATTTCTTTGGATGGTCTACTGGGGAGATGGAGAAAGACACTGCAGTGCCGTGCAGAACCCTGATGTCCTGCCGAACAGTTCTAAGGGTCAGATCTTCCGGCTCCCCGGTAAGCTTAAGGCTCTGCGCTGCTGCAGGGAGGAGAATAGTCAGCTCCGACCCGTCGTCTAGGATGGCATATGTCTCCAAGGTGTGTTCACCGTTACGCAGCAGCACTTTGCTCACTTTAAGTAGGACCTCACTGCACCCAGCCCACCTGTCCACGTATAGGACTTCATTAGCTGTGCTGATGAGGCAGGATGTATCCTCAGCTACAGGTTTTATATTCACTTCATGCAGAGCTTTCAGATGTTTCCCTTTACACCTGTGACATGTAATCTTCAGACGGCACTGTGCAGCCTGGTGTGTGCGACCGCATCGCCAGCACCTTTTGTTGGTCTTGATCCACGCTGTTATCTGTTCCACTGTAAGCTGTGCAAAGTTCACACACTTGTCTAGGAAATGTTGCGAGTTAGAGCAGTAGGGGCAGTATGCTGTCCTCTCTGGCTGCTTGGTGCTAGAGGGGGCCTTCTCTACTGCTGGTGTGCTATCAGGTTTATCTGTGGTGTGCATGATGCTGGTGCTCTTGCTCCTATTACTGTCGCGGCGGCGCTCCGTCCTGGGTCCTGCTCTACTCTTGTCTTCACCATTTAGAGGCTCATACACTGTCTCTTGCATCTTCAGCTCGTAGTCAAGCCAATCAGAAAAGTGCAAGAGGGTCGGGATCGTAACACGCATTGGGTACAGGAACCTTTTAAACTCAGCCCGTATATCATGAGGCAGTTTGGACAGCAGCCGTGTCACATGTGAACCACAGTGAAGCTCAGTCTTTCCACTATCTCCAAGCTGATCTAACATTCCCACAAGTGCTCTCACTTTCAGGGCGAACCGCTTAAACCCACTGGTGTCACCATGTGCGATATTAGAGGCCTCCATCTGATCAGCTATTTTTCTGAGAGATAGCTGGTGAGGCTGTCCATAATGTTCAATTAAGCTTGCCATAGTGTCAGTGTATGGCTGCAATGAGTATTTGAAGTGCTCTGTAGCATCCACAGGCAATAAATTCTCCAGAGCGACCTTAAGCCTGGCAAACTCTCTCGGATCCCCTTTGGTGAATGCAGGGATTATGGGTTTAGGCCCGCGGTACAATGTCTCACGGGGGTGGTAGGTTTGCAGCTCTTCGTGCAGCGACACATCTCTGTGGGGTGTAGGGTACACAGTACTCAGGTGTCCGTACCCCGGACGCTGGATGATGTGGCTCAGGGCGACTGGGAGACTCCTGCTGACTTGTCGTCCTAATGTTTCTCAGTGCTGTTATGAACGCTGCCATAAGGTCCTGAGACGGTGGCTGATAAACGTTATCTGCTACTGGGGGTGGTGGCGGTGGCCAGTCGTCATCATCCGGAGGCAGAGAGTGATCACCAACTTGCACCGGTATGCGGGATTGGCATGAGTCGGCACGCACCGCCATCCTGCTCTATGTGATGCTACTGTTGAGGGGGGGCTGGTGTAGGGAAAGGAGAGAGGGCTATCTGTCGCAGTGCTGGTAGATCTTGATGGGAAGTGCGGGTGTCAGGTCGCCTGTACATGTCCAGTACCTGTTGCTGTAGCCTCTGGTTATCTTCCCTCAGCTTATGAAGAGCTTCAATTACATCTGTTGGTGTTTCTGGGGCAGGCCTCCATCGGGCAGAGGCAGGCGTACTCTGGAAGAGGTGTTCTGTATTCTCAGACTGGCGTGGATAGGCAGCTTCCACTCCCCGCATGACACTCCCGTCCTCATGCACCAGTGGGGGTGTGAGAGGGGTCAACCTGACGTGTCTCTCCGGGAATCTCACCATGCTGTCGTAGGGCCGCTGTTGCTCTGACAGGTTAGCCGCTTGATGAGGCAAACAAGAAGGCTGCTGCAGGGCTTGGAGGGGGACGTCGTAGTCTTCCATCCAGGCTGGTCGCCGGATCTCTCGGCGAGTCGGGCTTCTACTGGACGTGTATACTCATCCGAGAACATCTCCTAATAATCCCACGGTGACCACGCTGATCCGGCTCGAAGGACCAAATGTTTTGTTGACTGGGAAGGACTGTATATTTTAGCTGGTCTTTAAAAGGTTGTGGCCATCGAGGGGCATCGATCAGAATGCAGACAAGATGTTCCTTTTAGATGATTTATTAGAATAAATGTTTAAGCAGGTATTTGTGTGTGGTTCTAAAACAGAGATACAGACAAAAATCAGTAAATGAAGACTATATAAATGCCAAATAGTTATTACATGCCTAGCAGGTATATAATAAACAAACACCCAATCAAGAGATTAAATTATAGTTTTGTTATATAACTTAAATGCAGTAGTACACTCTCTGCCTGTTCAAAGATTAATTGCTGCAAATTCACTGCAACAATACCCAACATGCTAAATAGATGAACATAATTATAAGATACAGAATTCTTCCTTAACGTAAACAACGTTACACATTGTGCAAGAACAACCTAAAATATTTCAAATGAAGACACATAAGGCAAAGCAACACCTCCATTAATATATACTGTGGTCTAAACAATTAAACATGCGGGCAGTGCGAGGCTCCGCCATTAAACAATAACGAGCAGCAACGTGCCACGACCTCATTACAGCACAATAAACAAAGCGTAACATTACAAGGTAAACGAACAACAATATCCGTATTACTTACTGGTAGTTGCACGCACACAATTGTAAGAACTTAGAAATAATTACAGTAACACTGTATTATATTATCTATAAATTAACTGCACAGTCTTTCAACGTAAGCTCCCTCTTCCAAACTTTCTCAAAACTGAACTTAAAACTATCTTCTTCAGCAAACAGTAGAGCGCAGTGGCGCTCCTAATTGGCCGATTCTCAAACAGTCAATTTACCTGCCTGAAAGGGTCGTCCTTCGTCACAATGATTGTGCCATTCTGTCCTACAGTTGAATGTGAATCCTATAAGAAATAAAAGACGTGTTTTGCCTGCTCACTCATGTTTTCTTTACAAATAGTACATATATTACCAATTCTCCAAGGGTATGCAAACTTTTGAGCACAACTGTATGCTGCTCCAAAATGTGTACATATTGTTCCTTCATAGGTGTGCCAGTCACCCATGCCATGTGCACTAATGCAGCCCCGTACCATCACAAATGCTGTATTTTGAACTGTGCACTGATAACAAGCCGGATGGTACCTCTCCTCTCTAGCCCGGAGGATGCAGCATCCATGATTCCAAAACTGTATTTAAAATTTTGATTTGTCAAACGACAGTTGTCCACTTCACAGTTTTCCACTTCGCTTCAGTCCATTTTCAATGAGCTCGGGCCCAGAGAAGGCGATGGTGTTTCTGGATTTGTTTATATATGGTTTCTTTGCATGTTAGAGTTTTACCTGGCATTTGTGGATGCAGCGACGTACTTCACAGACAATGGTTTTCGGAAGTGTTCCTGAGCCCATGTAGTGATTTGTCTGTTTTTAATGCAGTGGCTGAGGGCCCAAAGATCACGGCCATCCAATATGTGTTTTCAGCCTTGTCCCTTGCATACAGAGCTTTCTCCGGATTCTCTGAATTTTTTAATGATATTATGTACCGTAGATGATGTGGCCCCCCACCTCTTTGCAATTTTACATTGAGAAACGTTATTCTTAAATTGTTGCACTATTTGCCTGCACGGTCATTTTACAGAGTGGTGAACCTCTCCCCATCCTCACTTCTGACAGACCCATCCTCTCTGGAATGATCTTTTAATACCCAGTCACGTTACTGATCTGTTGCCAATTAACCGAATTAGTCGTGAAATTAGTTGTTCCACCAGGATTTTTTTTAGCATTACACAACTCTTCCAGTCTTTTGTCGCCCCTTTCCCAGGTTTTTTGAAACGTTTTGCTGGCATCAAAGAGGGCATATATTTTTCAAGATACAATGATGTTTTTCAGTTTCAACATTTAAAATGTTGTCTTTGAACTATTTTCTATTGAATATAGGGTTTAACCCTTGTGTTATGTTAACATTTTGATGGGATTGGGATGTTAAATCACAACCCAGTATTCACTCTTAATATTTTAGACCCTCAAAAATGTGTTTTACATCCATACCCAACTCATTACTCATATAAAATATAACATTTACTAGTTTTATTTTATTATATAGTCCATTTAGACCACATTTACCTTACGATGAGCACTCATTTTTTATGCCAAAAACAAAATGTATCTCTATTTGCTATGATGGACAAAATTAATCAATACTTTTAATGTTCTAGACAATGTTCTACTTAATAATGTCTAGATTTTATGATCATAGTGACAACATCAATGTTTTGGGTCAAAACATGTTACACACAAATCAGATGGAGCAGGGCTGGTCATCTCTGCACCATGAGCCATGACGATGTTCACAGAGGAGAGGTTTCTGGGAAGGCTCTCACACCACGTGCTGTTTGTCTCTCACACGATGTGCTGGTCTTGTGTCACAGTTATCGAAGTGAACTACTATGGAGAATATATGAAATCGCTCAAGTGACATGGTTGCACGGAATATATCTCTCCCTGTCTTTGTATCCCACAAGCTAGCCACTGATTAGCCACTGATTCATTTTTGGACTTGTAGTCTGCAAAATAACATATGGACAAGGTACTTAGCAAGCCGTATAAGTAATATCGTCTTGGGAAAGTTATGAACAGTACTTCCTGGGTCCTCCCACAAACTACACAACAAAGCCTTTTGTGTGAGAAAAGTTCAGTTCCAATAATAACAAAGATAATAATGGCTAGTGTTTCTGAAAGGTGAGGGGTGATTTAACTTTAAGTGTTTGTGATGTTAGACATTACAAAGGGTCTCAGTGGGTGAAATATCTCTAACATGCAGGATTTTTCCTGACTCAAAATGGGTCTTTGGGGGGTGACTACACATGACAGTAAGCATGATTGGTCCACGCACAGTAAAGGCAATGTGTTACCATAGGACAGGAATCTATGCATTTTCTTGTTAATTTTGACCATTTGATAAACCAAAATGTCTATCATGCTTGAATAAATGAAATCCTATTAACAAAACTGGTTAAAAAAAGAATTTTTATACATCATTGGAAGGGGGGGGGGTGAGTTAGAGGGACAGGGGTGTGGGGTTGGGAGAGGCAGTCAGTTGCAGAGGTCACATCCCGCTTCAACGCATTTCACCTTCCTCTTTTTATTAACTAAATAAAAGGATCTGACAAGGCCATGGTGGTCTATAGGACTGGACGATATGACCTAAAATCAAAATCATGATTAATTGAACATTTTACCTTGATTACGAATGATGAACGATTTTGATTTGTTTTGTTTTTTATTGCTTTGTTTTCTAATGTGAAGTTTACATTGTAACATTGTAATATCAAGCACATTGTAACATTAAGAAATGTGCTATATGAACAGTTTTTTTATTGTTGTCACAGTATTGATTTAGTGTGCTGAAGTAAAATATTATTGAAATAGCACCTTTTTAAACACGTGTAACAAAGTGCTTAACAGGAACATCAACACAGAAAAGAAAAGGAGAATAAAAGTCATATATAAAAACATATAGACATTATCATTTATGACACAGAAACAAACACAGAAAGAATATAGCAGCCATTCACCAACCAGATATCCCTGGTTATCGATATTGCAATCGATATAATATCGATTGCAAGGTGCAACCAGTGTCCAAGACATTGCTGCCATGTCCATCCATTGAGCTGTGCAGCTTTGACAACATTAGCGCCGTTGTCTGTCGTTATGGCCACTAGGTTCTCTTCTGTGTGTTCCCACGCAGAAAGCATATCTCTTAGGCCCCGTGCAATCATATCTGACGTGTGATCGACTGGAAAATATCTGTTGCGCATCTTCCATTCATCGTCAATGTAGTGCAATGTAAGGCTCAAGTATAGGTCCATCGTTCTACTTGACCAGAGATCAGTTGTGGCTGCAAAGTGCTGAACAGACTTCAGTTCAGCAGCTACCTTTGTGCGACATATTTTATATGTTGGGCAGCGCAGTTTAGGAAAAATATGGTCGCGAAATGGCACAGTGTATCTTCTGTCGAAAGTTTTAACAAGGTGTTTAAACCCACTGCGCTCCACCTTACAAACTGTTTTTCTGCAGTGTTTACATTTGACCTCATTTTGTTAGGTGTCGTCTATACTGAAGCCAAAATGTGTCCAAACGACGGACACTGCTTTTTGGAACAAGTTGCTCAGTTTACTCGGCGTTTGAGTTCTCCATATTACTTCTATGCTGCTGACCAGACGGAGCGGAGTCACATGACTACACACACAGTAGTATGTTTTTAAGGGCAAAGTATTAACAGGATTAAAAAAACGAAATAACCGACATGGGAAAATTAGAGGATTAGAGGATCAGTTAGAGGATCTCATTAGCCTTCGGTTTATGTTCTGCTTGTTCAATTGTTGCTATTAAACACATTCGGAGAGGATTTGAAATGCTATTTTTTTTTTCAATTCTTATCATTTTGGAACTGGTGATTTTCCTTAGGCGCTCTAACCCTAAAACCTCTTTGGGGGGGTGCCAAAAATTCCTCTATGCAGGAAAAACCCTGTCATGTGACACTTCTTCACCTTATATGACCTGGTAAAGAATTACTGCAACAAACAATGACCATGGCAGACTTAGTTTGTATGTGCAGTGTGTGTGTGTGTGTGTGTGTGTGTGTGTATAAGTGTTTTGATGTGTAGTAAGATGTGTAGTAAGGTGTAGTTTCCACTCCATATCTGCACTCAACAAGCATTTTCATTGATTCTCCACCAACATTACGAACACTAGCGTAGCTATGGGGGGTGCAGGGGGTGCGGTTGCACCAGGGCCCGCGGTGGGTGGAGGGCCCGTATTTGGTGACGAGTGGGCCTTGGCTCAGCCTCCGTCATTAGTTATTGCTTGTATTTACATTTTATTTTATAATGTGTTTCAGTAGGACGATCGCAATGCAACCGTCAGCTGTGCTGTTAATGTATGCCAGGATCGCCAGAACGTTGTACTAAGAGTATATACCGCCGCAAAAAAATCTCGTCGGGGGGGGCAACAGATCAGTACAACAGCTTGCATCCCGGCCCGGCGTCACCACGCTACACCAGTGATTATGAATAACTATTTTTGGCTAAGAAGAGCGAATGTCTCTTACTGAGTGAGTGAGTGACTGACTGACTGGCTGATATAGCGCAGTTGTTAGAGAAGCAGACTTGTGAACTATAGGTCCCGAGTTCGTATCGAAGCGATGTACGCATTATGAATTATTCCGTATATATGAAAACTTAGCTAGCTAAAACCGTTAGGATCTACATTATAGTAAGCCTGAAATAAAACAGTTTATGGTTATATTGCGACTGTTTCTGGTGGATTTTCAAAGTACGCATCTGTGCATGCTTTTTGGGTCAGGATAGACAAATACATTTGCTGGCTTAACATACAGTAGTAACGCTATAGTAAGCCTTAACTGAAACTGTATACAGTTATATTGCGACTGTTTCTGGCATGGAAATGTTCATCTTCAATCTTGCTAGCAATTGCTCAATTTTTATGATTATTCCTAGGAAGTTAGTAGATACTAGTAAGACTAGTACTGGCTAATAAGCTGTTAAAACGGCCAGTGGCAAAAGCAATACAGTTCATAGACGCTATGGTGGAGGTAAACTTAATAAGAAAAGTTAGTCAGTTTAACACAATCCTCAATGGAGTCTAGCGACTGCTGAAACTTGTAATGCCGTGGCGTAGTGGTTAAAGACAGTACCTCTCATGTGGAAGATCGAAGTTCGAATCTATTGAGAGCAACGACATTTATTAATTATTTCTGGTAGATTCCACAATTCTCTCGTCTTTTCACTTATGAAAAAGTTAATTGTCGCCTTTATTGATAGTTACTGTATAAATGTCATTCACGAATGAAAGAAAAAAGTATGTTGTTTTGTCATGAAAGAAAAAAATACGTTCTTATGCCATGAAATGAAATAGCTTTGGCGGACTCGCTAGCAATTGCTCAATTCTTATGACTATTCCAGTAAGTTAGTAGATACCGGTAAAGCTTATTACTGGCTAATATGCTGTTAAAACAGCCAGTGGCAAACGCAATACATAGACGCTATTTGTGGTGAAGGTAAACTTAGTAAGAAACGTTACTTAGTAAGTCAGTTTAACTATATCAATGTCATTCACGAATGGCCAATTAACTATTAAAATGGCCAGTGGCAAAAGAGGATTTGTTCAGGATATACAGATGCTGGGTGTCAATATAGACAAGAGGCTATACTGACAGCCAGCAAATGTACAACTCTGAGGTGTAGTGGTTAACGACACAGCCTTTCACGAGGGCGACCTGTTCAATTTCGTCGCCTTTCGTTTTATATGTTCATTAACACAATGTTGAGGATATCAACAAGTTTCATGCAGATCAAAATAACCTAAATTGTATTTCATACATATCAAAGTATTAAAAAAGGTCAATTTAAACCTAACATAACTTAAGGGTTAAATGATTTGCACATCATTGCATTAAGTTTTTCTTTACATTTTACACAGCATCCCAACTTTTTGGAAACGGGGTTGTATCTCTATATCAAGAGGGCACTTAAGGAGACAGAACCATGAACCCTGAGGCCACTTTTGTTGTAGAGACTTTAAGAAAGGGAATTTGAGGAAGGTGCTCCCTCTATTTCCCCAACACACTAAGTGAATAGGCTAGTGAATACGCTAGACCAGCCTCAACGCAAACATTAAAGCACCAAGCACGAGTGGTAAGGACTACAGCGCTGGTTAACCAAATCTGATTCCATGCTGCAGGATGCCTCTATGAAAAGAAAATCAATGACTTCATAGAATCTATCACCTGGTAGAGTATCATGAAAATGTATTTATCCATTTTCAGATTTCCTGATGTTAATGTATATTGTGTAGATCCAACATCATCCATTGTCAGACTAATAGTTCATTAACTGCTTTCTTTATTCATTATAGTTCTATCTGCAACATTACATTTCAGGTTCAGCCACTCTTTGTGTGCTCTTTATTAGAAAGGTTTTAAAAGTGACTTTTTGTTGATCTCTGGTCACCACTAATTTGATTCCCCTGTATAAATAAAAGGTAATAGAATGAGGAAAAAGAGTCTGAAATCTTAACCGCGACACTCTGGTGAATCTATTGAGTAACATAAAAAAATAATTAAATGATTTTTGTTGGCTTGGTTTGGAAGTGTCCATTTTATAACCACTAATATGCCCCCTGTGAAATGGTAACACCTGGACACGAACTGGCCTTTGATAAAGGTGGCCACCGTGCTGTTCCTGAGGAATGACTTGGCTGCCTGGGAGCGGAATGAAAGAAAACAAAGTGGAGGGGGGAAAAAACCTTTGGCAACACATGGAGCAAAAAGCTCTCACTGCATAAACAACAGGCCTCAAATCAAATCATCTCCTTAGGAAACAGGTGCTGGGGGGAGGTCCCAGCACTAGACTATGTTATAGGAGCCTCGGTGGATGCTTCTCCTACTGCTTTCTGCAGCATTGGAGCCGCATTGCCTGCATAGAGATGAAAATGAACCCGGGCCAAGCTTCTCTTCAGTCTTTCAGACTTCATCTCTCTCCGTCTCCTCAACCATGGGCGTGTGGGTGTAAAAAGAATTAGCCGTGCAGAGAGGGAGCAGGGTCGTAAACAACAGTACTAAATTCATGGAAAACAAATGCAGTAGTCTCTCTCTCACTCCCAACAGAAGAATGTCTACTGTGGTAACTCTTTTTGCAGCAAATGTTAAAATGGAAGTAAACATAAAACAAGGTACCAGGCAAGCCTAGTTCAGCCGGCCTGCAATAAAATGTGTTAATCGTGGCTGCCCTCTCGAGAATCAAATCCGGGTCGCCCACGTGAATAGCATTGTCGTTAACCACTACGCCACCGAACTGCACACATGCTGGGCATTAGTATAGCTTATTCGCATTATATTATATTCACTCATTAACATCACGCCAAGTTTGAATATTTTGTTAGACACCATTAACTAGCGTTAAACTGAGTAACGTTTCTTATTAAGTTTACCTCCACCACAAATAGTATCTATGAACTATATGACTTTTGCCACTGGCCGTTTTAAAAGCTTATTAGCAAGTAATATGTCGCTAGACGCCATTATATTGTGTTAAACTGAGTAACGTTTCTTATTAAGTTTACCTCCACCACTAATAGCATCTATGAACTTTATGGATTTGCCACTGGCTGTTTTAACAGCATATTAGCCATTCGTGAATGATATTGATACAATAACTACTGTATCAATATAGGTGACGATAACATACTTTTTCATCAAGTGAAAAGACGAGAGAATCGTGTAGCCAGCAAAGTGTTTGTCTATCCTGAACAAATCCTGAGACATAATTCGAAAATCCACCAGAAATAGTCGCAATATAGTAAACAGTTTCATTTTAGGCTTCCCATAACGTATCTACTCAAGGTTGTAGCCAGCGAGATTTTTGTCTATCCTGAACAAATCTTCTTTTGCCACTGGCCGTTTTAACAGCTAATTAGCCATTTGTGAATGACATAGATACAGTATCTATCAATATAGCTGACGATAACTAGTGATGGCCAATCGAGGCTTCATTAGTGTTATTTTAGCAGCAGGATATTATGCTGGCAGCACTCAGATTTTCTTTATCACAATAAAACCCTTAATTGAAATGTATAAGGCAATATAGTTAACAATTTAGTCTGTGAAAAAGAACAGACAAGAATAACATTGGAACGGACATTAAACATAAAATGTACAGACAAGATTGTTAACTATATTAACTTACATAGTTCAATGATGGCTTTTGTTTTAAAAAAGAAAATCTGAGTTAGCACTGCTAGCATATCCTGCTGCTAGAAGAACGGTAATGAAGCCTCGAATGGCCATCACTAACGATAACTGACTTTTTTGTCAAGTGAAAAGACGAGAGAATCGTGAAGCCAGCGAAGTGTTTGTCTATCCTGAACAAATCCAAATATCCACCAGAGCCGTTTTATTTTAGGCTTCCTATTACGTAGCTATGTAAAGTTGTAGCCAGCAAAGTTTTTTCTGTCCTGAACCTCAGGCATAATGCGTTCAGACTGTTACGGGAGGCGAACGCGGGATCTGTTGTTCTGGACCCCGCATCTCTAACCACTACGCTATTTAACAAGGGTCGGTCAGTTGGTCGGTCGGCCAGTCAGTCAGTCAGTCAATGACATTCGCTCTTCTTAGCCGGCTCTGCTTACGTGGTCTGGCAAATACTGCAGTTAATACAATGCAATGGAGACTTCTCCATGGAGAAAGGGAAGGCCATCATATGCAGTAAAATTAATTTAAATAGTAATTAATTATGACACAAAATTATCCATTTCAGATTAACATTAAACTAAATACAGGATATTCACATCAGATTCAATTGAATTACTTTGAGTAGTTTCAATAGCACCATCTAGGCTGTTACCACAGTAAATCCAGATATCTAGCTTTTATTTTCTACACTGGCAGTTTTGGTCTCCACTGCGATACAATGGAGGGATAATTGAATGCCACATTATAAAGATGCTGCTACTGAATTCTCAACCAACCAGTTGGCAATTCTATTTTCATACTTCAACCGGAAAAACTAAACGTCTGTGTTTAGTCACAGGGCGTTTGTTTGAATAAAGAAAATGCTCTTTCAAAAGAAACAATTGTTTTGCTATATGAAATAATTCAACAAATCCTAAGACGATAAAACGTAGCCTCAACCACGAATTCAACAAAGTATATCATGTCTTTTTCACATCTCTCATTGATCAAGACAGTACATAAAGTACCGCAGTACCCAAGTACAGCACATCATCATGCCACTCACCAGTCTCATCAGCGAGAGAAGACACACCACATTAAAGCAATCAACTAATCACTATCAAGTCAGATCAGTGCTGTGCAGGGACACAACCCCAGATCCCTGATCATTTACAGTATGTTCATAGTCAAATGACCTGACTCATATAGCATGCTATTAAGAGTCAAGCCACGAAGGTCATGGGTCATTCATTGTAACAAATGGCTTAGACATAGAGGTGGGCCATTGAGTTTGCAATATCAACTGACACAGTAATGGACCACAATGTCATGCTCAACATATATCAATGTGTCTCTTTGTAAGTATTTATTGAGTCAAACCCCATAGTCTGAAATCAAATTTCGCAGTTTGAAACCATTGGGTTTTATCAAGGGAGTATGTTCCTCTCAAGGTGGAAAATGAAGGGCCTATTCTTTGTTCTCATGTCAACAACACTGAGGTAATGGTTCATGATAAGTTCATCATATGGAAGTACTTGTTTTGATGTTATATTTTATTCCTTACAATACAAACGTTGCTATACACAGCGATTCATTAGGAAGTAGGTTTTTGAGAAAATGATGAACCACAATAGCTTCCCCACAATCCAGACGTCTGTCTCATCTGCTTGCTTTGGCATTAGTTATGTATGCTCTTTTCTTTGTCAATAAAGCATGTTATACTCTGGAAGATGACTTGACCTTTCTTCATTATTGACTTCCCTTTAACCCTCTAATGCAAATCATGAAAACTGTGACTGTGAGTAAGGCTTCTATTTAGTTAAATGCTCATGTTGTTTTGAAGTGTACAGCCAGTTTGAAATCAATACTAAATTGACTTGTGCACTGCTGTGTAATTCTAGTTAGATTCTTGAATTTGAACTCAATTTTAATTGGCCACACCCCAGAGGA
The DNA here is from genome assembly GCA_016801175.1 of Esox masquinongy. Classification (NCBI taxonomy): domain Eukaryota; kingdom Metazoa; phylum Chordata; class Actinopteri; order Esociformes; family Esocidae; genus Esox; species Esox masquinongy. Next base: position 19,469 of record JACXGI010000718.1, on the reverse strand, counting down.
AGGCATAATTCTGTACACATCACCATAATGATGTTTGCTTGGATATTGTGTGGTTACCAATACCATTAGGTTTGAGATATTTAATTTTTTAACTTCTTTCTGAAGGAAATATAATAATAATTACAGTGGTCCGGAAATATTCTGAGCTCACGTTAGTTTCCTTTTTATGTACTGATAATTCCCTTTAACTCTTAAAATTAAGAAAATGCATCAGATGAGATACTGAAGTATATAGATGGATTTTTTTATATACTTTAACTCCATTTTCCTCCCCATTTTTCTCCCCAATTCATGATAACCAATTCATGATTAAGGCCCTGCTTTATTGCAGGAACTCCTAATGGACTCAGGACAGTCAGTGACAAGGTACACATTTCAGGTTCTTATCAAGCTGCATGATCAACCAAGAAGTCAATACCGGAATCATAATAAACATACCACTTGACATCTTTAAGATATAATCAAACTAACATATGCAATGGTATGTGTGTTCTATACATTAATTAATATTTATTGAGACTTTCATGTTTGACATGAATGGGTTTAATTGATTTTTTTAAATTTAGTGTTTGATTCAGAGGCAAACAATTAATGGGATGCAAGGTGCTATGCTGATGGAATTGATCTGGATTAGAGTATACTTTCTTCAATTCAATTTATAATCAAATTAAGCTTCCATTCAATTTTAATTCAATTTTAATTGAATCCGTTTTAATTCCAATTCATTGTTTGATTTGATTCTTCAAGTCAGAATTTACCTTAAGACAGCCAACCTTAGCTGTTTCCACCTCTAGAGGGCCAGTCGTAATATTTGATGCTGATGCCAAAGTGCATCGCTGTTGTTTTAGGTTTACTGCAGACTTAGCAATCTCCCCTCTCCTTACCTGACTTGCACTTTCTTTCATTTCAATATGTGCCTTTCCCTGTTCCAGCTGCTCCCTGGATTTTCCAAATGATGAATCATACCTTTAATGCAACGCCTGGTGCAACACTACTGCCGACAAATCATTATTCATCACTACAGCCAAGTAAATCATTATTCATCTTTACAGAGTAAGGTAAAGGTACACAGTGTGTTACTTGTCCAAACAGTCTGCTTGTGCACATAATGTTTATTGTTTTTAAAACAATACAAATGTTTTTGTACTAGATTTGACTATGCCACTGTCATGCATTTGAAGTTAAATGAAGTGGAATGAAAAATGACATAGATTACCCTTTAAAACCATAAAAAATAACGTTCCACTCTTATGTATTTGAAGATTAATGCTGAAAAACAACATCAGTTTCCCTATAAAATAAATTAAATTCTAATTCAGATGTTGTATTACCCTGACCTTGATATCTATGTGAGTTGTTTTTTTATATTCGTACTGGAAATGATACAATTTACATGGGGCCCACACTCATCGCACAAACAGACACACATTAATGCACATACTGATGTTTGCCAATGCTCACCAGGTGAATTCTGTAGAATGTTGTGGCACAGACCCTTTACCACTGTGGCACAGACCCTTTGCTAACAACAAGACACATACTGTTTTTAAGAAAAAAGGAGGAGCAAGTTTGGTGTTTGGACATTAAAGCTACCCCTCATCTTAATTTATTTGACTTAACAGTGCATAAAGGAAGATTCCCCTACAGATAATTGTACAGCAGCAGAAAGAAAGAAACACCACTAAGGTGCAACTTTTATGCCTGATAGATTAACTAACAGATTCCCAGTCGAGGGGATATAAAAAGATGCCACTTCCAGCTAAGGCAACATGCTTCCTTGTGTGCAGGACACCACAGAACAGAATGGAGCCCTGTATACTGCCACTAGGGGGCCTCCTCAAGCTTCAAAACCAGCCAGGATTTAACCATCCAACACAGATAACACTCCAATGACAACAGTGCTCACCTCCCATCAACTGCACTGCAAACATATAGCTCAGTAATTGGCACTGAGAGTGCACTCAGGAAATTGTCCTCGCCGTGGAGGGAAGAGATTTGAATATACATTTCAAAGGAGCCTTTCGGATTCCGTTGGCCCTCCTTGTTCAGAAACAGTGCAGCCTCTTCAATATTCAGATTTCTTTATGCCCTCCCTGGTAATAGAAGACTATAAGGAGGGAGGGACAGAGAACGAGAGAGAAATGGAGGGCGGAGGGGTGAGATAAAAAAAGAGGCGGGGGTAATGAGACACAGAGTGAGGTGTGGTAATGTTCTCTGGACAATCTCCATGCGTCTGCATTGCAGCAGAAACCACACAGTGCATTTGATTCCACTTAGCTGGGTGCGTGGGCTTGCATGCACAAGTCCCCTACCAACCCCGGTGCCAGCCTTTTCCCCTGATCCCACGCTCCCCCTGCTCTGAGCCGGGAGTGCAGTTTTTTTTTCCACAAAGCTTTTAATGTAGAGGTGGATGCGGTCGAAACAGAAATTGGGGTCCGGGGGGGGGGGGCTACACTGCAGCCCAATACTGCTGAGCGGCTCAGACACCGTAAAACAGGCCGTCAGCACAGCTCCATAACCAGTGTTTAAACATATATAGCCCAGGGGATGGGACTCATGCTATATAACCCGCCACAGGAATGCAAGCTAGCTTTGCTGTGACACACATCCACGCGCAGTGAGCATCGGGCAGCAATGGAGCGGCTGCCTTTCCTCACTGACCTTGTAGCGTCACAAATGGTGGTCTCAAGACTGTACTTCACTGCTCTGATGATGGCCCCAGGCAAGGAAATGCAGCACAACAATAGCAGTGTGTGTGTGTGGGGGGGGGGTTGCTCTTTCTGATATGACACAGCTCTGTATTAGCATCACTTCCTCTTGTTTATGCCATAGGCGGCATGAACCAAGAAAACTTCCCTTTAAAAGCAAGGTTAAAAGCACAGGACACATGCCGGCCCCAAGGTTTGCTTTTAAACAGATGTTCCAATTCCCCCCCAAATTCATTCTGACCCACAAACCGGGGGGTGGGGAAGGGGGTCTTCATCATATTCGGACATGACAGGCTACAAGCTGCATGTTTGACTGAAGTGGATCCTGCATCTTAACCGTGACAGACCCCTTTTTGCTTTCTTTTAACACAACTCAGACAATGCAAGAGCTTTTACAAGCTCCCTACAAGCTCTCCTATATTCTTTTATTGAGTTATTAACATAGACTTGTTCTGTGGAACCCTAACCCTAAATACCTAAATTGATGTTGTTGAACCCAATCAAAGATGGCTGACACCAATGAGGCTTTGGTACTTTAAACCCAATTAAAGTCCATATTTTCTGTAATTGGACAGTGACACAAATGTTGTTGTTTTGGCCCAGTACCTTAACTTTTTATTTACAATTAAATTAAAATAGAGTGAAGATGGCATTAAAGTACAGACTGTCAACTTTTCATCCATACCGGATGATCCATTTTGAAATGAAAGATTATTTTGTATGTAATCTCACCTTTTAAGGGTACCAAAAGTATTTTGACAATTGGCTTCACAGCTGTCTTTTATTAGGTAAGTGTGTTGTTTGCATTGTTAGCGCACAAGTACAAGAGAGCTGTCAATGTCTAATCTTGATTCTAGGCTTTGCAATGCTTTTAGTCAATTGGTGGTAATGCTGGCCATGATGAAAGACGAGGCGTGCCAAAGTCAATTGGTTAGTACATTAACAAGTAAAAACTTACCAGGTAGACCAAAATACCAGGCAGACCAAAGAAGTGCAGTGGATGATCAAAGAAAATACCATAATGAAGAAGGCAAACAACAACACAGCAGGATACACAGCAGGATGAGTTCTGAAGTGTACAGATACATGTTGTCAGCTCAGATTCAACCAAGTGTCTTAAAACTAATTGGACGGCCCTTCACCTTGCAGCAGGACGAACATACTGATAAAACAACCAAGTAGCTTTTCAGGGCCAGAAACTGGGATGTTCTTACTGGCCAAGTCAAACATCCAAACTTGAATCCAACTGAGAATGCATCTCACTGGCTGAAGACAAGACTGAAGGCAAAAACACCTTCAAACAAATAGGGGCAGCAGTACAGGCCTGGCATTGTGTCACTCATGACTGGTGATGTCTATGGGTTGCAGACTTCACATATGGACGAAATTACATCTAGGCGCAACTGAGCTCCTGTGGTTCAACTGGCCACAGCTTCACATTTTAGATACAACTAGCACTATTTTTACCAGCCACCCTAACCTATTACATTGTGATTATAACCCCAGGGTTATAGTTTCTAGCCCCCCCATCACATGAAAGTAGGGCTCCCCCCGTCCCAAATCCCACTTTATCCTGTTTGCAACCAAGTACTAAATATGACAACGTTGTTTAAGATTATGTTAATTGTTCAATTACTTTTGGTCCTCTAAAATTGGGGGACTATTCAAAAAAAGGGGTTTCATTCCTACACAGTTCACAGTACCCTCAAATTAAACCTGTCTGTCCTGCATGTTACCCTTTTAGTCATCATATCATTTAAAATCAAATCAAATCAAATGTGCAGAGCCAAAACAGTAAAAGCTTTAGGCACTGTCCAAATTCTTTTGGACTGCATTGTGTGAGAATAATCTTTTTGCAGATAGAACCATTTTTTCCCAAGTTTTCAATTTTGCAACGGTGGTTTCCTGACCAGCTTCTTCAAACATATTTTCACGTATGGCTGCAAATATCGAGGCATCATTTTCAAACGCTTACCCTGTAATAATAATTACACACGATTTTAATGTAAGTTACTCTGGATAAGTCACTCTGCTAAGTGTCTAAAATGTAAATTTGGTAAATTTGGCCTTACACATAATATATCATTCCAAAAGCAAGCAATTGTTTAATTGTAACACTGGGATTAATTTGGTCATGTGCAACCGCAATGTCTGTTTAGTGCGCTCTGTGCTCAGCTCAGCTGCGTGAGGGGAGGAAGATGCCCATGAGTTGCGGTTTAGACCTCGTTTTTATGCCGTTTTCCTGAAGATCGTTCTGCGACACACGCTGTCGCTGCAGCGTTGCCATAGCACCAAATGACGCGCTTTCATAGCACCAAATGACGCGCTGTCATAGCACCAAATGACGCGCTGTCAGTCACACACTCCTACTCGCTATCACTCAATGCTAGCATCGAGTCATAAATCAGTCGCCATGAAACGCAAACACAGTGATGAGTTTTTCTCGCCTGGTCAACAAAAAAACTTAACGAGGAGCACCCACAGTGTGCTCCGTGTGGTGTTTTATTTAGTAGTCACTCCAAACGAACAGATTATGACATCCAGACCAAACATCCACAAGACGAAGGAAAACCCAGGGAGTTCTTTCAGAACAGGGTAGACAAATTTAGGAAACATTGTTTTGACAGTGGAAGAGTAAGTCTGATGGCAAGGTATTGTTGTCATTTTATATCAGGTGACAATGAACAGAAATACGGGTAACAATTAACTTTACTATCTTAGAAAGTTGTAACGTTAGATGTGGATTCATTTTTCCCTGTACACAGCTAGCTAATGTGCTAATGTTAGGTAACATTAACTAGCTACCTTCGCCAAAGCAATTTGTCAGCTAAGATGATAATTCCAGATTTTTAAAGTGCATACAAAACAAAATAAATGAAAATAATGAGAATAATAAATACATTCAAAATATATACGTAACTTCACGCTTCCAGTCTATTTTTCTAGTCAGCATTGCTGACAGGAGACAGATGCAGTAAAATAAGTTAGTAATCCAATAAAAATTCAAAAAGATTTTCAATAATCAGAAGATTGCAAAAAAAAAATTCTAAAATGTACCTTGCACAAGTTAAAAGGTTTGTTATTGTGTTTGAAGCTTTTATAAAACAAGAAAAATTATGATGATACAGTTGCAATAATATGGTTTATTTTGGCAGATAAGGTGAAAGCCTAAAAATTTCCCTGCTCGTCTGAATACTGTTATACCTAGGTATAATGAATGATCTCTGATCTTCTCAAGCCAAGGGTGACATACTACTTGCGGGTAGAGGTAGAAGGTGAATGATTTTAGGGCAGTCTCACAGATGGCTGTGTGCTCTCTTAGGTGCTGTAGTAGAATGGTGTGTACCTTGCCAAAGGCAGCACTGAGACAGAAGAATCAGGATGGTGGAAGATCCTGTGTCTGTAGCTATGAGCAGGTCATTCACAACCTTCATGAAACCAGATTGGAAAGCCTTGGGAAGCCTCATGAAGTTGGTTAGCACTGAGGTGTGAGTTAAGTTGAGTTGCCATAATTTTTTCCAGGACTTTAGATAAATGTGAGCCAGTTCCAGCCATAACCTAAACATAACACTCATTTTCCCAGAACACCAGGCTCTTTTAGGTACTTTTTTGGTTGTCTTGTTTTTTAAGAAAAGTAGTGTTTTTGCACCTTGCTTTCTAGCCTCTATAGTTAGGCTGGTGAAGTATTGTGTTGGCTGACATCCATGTCAAACCTCCTGAAATGTGTTCATGATTTGTAAGACAATTATATGATTTTTTTCCTCTTCATTATGGTGAATATTTTTGATCATCCACTGTAAAGGTCTTCCTTGGACTACCAGGTGGTTTGCCATTGGTGAGCTCACCAGTGTTTTATTTGTTCTTAATTTACCAAACGCATGATGGCCATCTTGACATAAATTGACACATATTTGGTCCTGACGTTTTCAGACACTTGCAACATACTCCAAATGAAAATGCAAAGCTTAGATTCATCACTAGAAATTGATGGCTGTTTATGCATGCACTAACGCTGCAAACAAACACACCTGATTAATAAGAAACAGCTGTGAAGCCAAATGGTTTTGGGAGCCTAAAATGTGGGCACAATATACAACCCTGTTTCCAAAAAAGTTGAGATGCTGTGTAAAATGTAAATCAAAACAGAATGCTAAGATTTGCAAATAATTTAAACTATATATTCAAAAGAAAATAGTACAATGACAACATATGAAATGTTAAAACAGATTTCTTTTTTTTTTTTTTATTGTTCCTTGATAAATACATGCCCACTTTGAATTTGATGCCAGCAACACATTTCAAAAAAGCTGGGACAAGGGCAACAAAAGACTGGAATAACTGTAATACAAAGAAGAACCTGGTGGAAAATCTCACAACTAATTAGGTTACTTGGCAAAAGGTCAGTAATATGATTGGGTATAAAAAGAGCATACCGGAGAGGATTAGTCTTTCAGAATTAAAGATGGGGAGGGGTTCATCACTCTGTGAAAAACTGCATGGGCAAGTAGTGCAACAATTTATGAATAACATTTCTCAACGTAAAATTGTAAAGAGTTTGGGGATCTCATAACGGTACATAATATCATTAAAAGATTCAGAGAATCTGGATAAATATCTGTACGCAAGGAACAAGGCCGAAAACCAATAATGGATGGCTGTGACCTTCGGGCCCACTGCATTAAAAACAGACACGATTCTGTAGTGTATGTGAACACAGTATGTCTGTGAACACAGTATGTCGCTGCATCCACAAATGCAAGTTAAAACTCTACCATGCAAACAAACCAGATAAACAAGATCCAGAAACGCTGCTGTGTTCTCTGGGCCTAAGCTCATATAAGATGAACTGAGATGAAGTGGAAAACTATCCAATGGTCTGACAAATCAAAATTGTAAATTATTTTTGGGAGTCATGGACGACTTGTCCTCCGGTCTAAAAAGGAAAGGGACCACTCGCCTTGTTATCAATGCACAGTGCAAAAGTCAACATCTGTGATGGTATGGGGTGCATTAGTGAACATGGCATGGACGACTTGCACATCTGTGAAGGCACCATTAATGCTGAACAATATATACAGGTTAAGGAGCAACATATTCTGCCATCCAGACAATGTCTTTTTCAGGGAAGGCCTTGCTTATTTCAGCAAGACAATGCCAAACCACATTTTGCACATATTACAACAGCATGGCTCCGTAGTAAAAGAGTCTGGATGCTAAACTGTCTTGCCTGCAGTGAAGACCTGTCATCCATTGAAAACATTTGGCACATTATGAAACGAAAAATACAACAAAGGAAACCCCGAACTGTTGAGCAGCTGAAGTCTTATATCAAGCAAGAAAGAAAAAACATTTCACTTTCAAAACTACAGTAATTGGTCTCCTCAGTTCCCAAATGCTTACAGAGTAAAGTTAAAAGAAGAGGTGATGCAACACAGTAATAAACATGTCCCTGTCCTAACTTTTTTGAAATGTGTTGTTGGTATTAAATTCAAAATGGTCATACATTTTTCCAAAGACAATAACATTTTTCTGGTTCAACTTTTGATATGTTGTCAAAATATGTTTTATTTTCAATTAAATATAAGGATTAAATTATTTGCACATCATTGCATTCTGTTATTATTTGCATTTTATGCAATATATCCTAACTTTTTGGGATACAGAGTAGTACAAAACATGCAGTAATTTCACAATGGATAATCCGATATAGAAATTGAAGGTATCAGAAGGAAGAAATAGAAGGTAGAAATAAAAGGTATCCAACGCTCAAATAGAAGGTAACAGTCTGCAATTCAAGCACATAGTCATAGTATTATTTCAAATTCAAAGTGATGGAATATAGAGCCAAAAAACAATGTGTCACTGTCAAAATACTTTTGAAGTTCAGTCTATATAGAAAAGAAGAAACTTGACTGAAACAGAACAGTATGTGTTGAAACCTAAAACTTTCTTCCAAGTGCACAGTAGGTTAAAGTGAAGATATATGAGTCCCAACTATTGAGTTAACAATTTCTGAGTAACTGTCATTTCCAATGATACATACTTTTTTACTCTGAAATAATATTCCTGGATCCCATCCGTTTTGGCTTGCATAAATGAAAGAAAAGATGAAGTTGATGAAAAAAGTAATTCTGTGGACTTTTAAAATCAATGTATCAAGATCAATAAGCAGAGAAGAGGAGAGTTGATGGAACATATCTGTGATGTGGCCTGAGAAGGACAGAAATGTAATTCAGTTCCAGGTCATCCTTTCATTTAAGCACAAAATAATAGAAATATCATAATATGCAGCCAAAAATAATCACCCTCTCAACCTCAGCTAAAACCGCAATACATTATATAACATAAAAGTCAAAATAGTTTTATTTAATTTCGGCAATTCTAAATGTTATCTATAAACAAGTGGTTATAGTAAGTGATACGTTATAATTGATGAAATATTTTTTTGTCCAATTTCATACAGTTAATAGAATTTGAGTATCATCGGGATGGTTTCTGACAGCAATTTATATCCAAATATTGCAGATTTCTTTAGAACAGAATGTCTCATTCTAATATTTGAATGAAATTCATTATTCCTCAGAACCAAAATACAGTAATAAAATCAGGCTGCACAGAAGTTCTGGCTTTGCAAATTTGCTTTTGTGGACCTGTTTAAATACAGTGAGGGAAACAAGAAAACAGGCAAGCCTAGTTCAGCCGGCCCGCAATAGAATATGTTGCCATCTCGCGATTTGAAACCGGATTGCTTACATGAAAGGCTGTGTCATTAACCACTACACCACAGAGCTGTACATTTGCTGGGTGTCAGTATACCCTCTTGTCTCTATCCTGAACAAATCCTCTTTTGCCACTGGCCGTTTTAATAGTTAGCCAGTAATAGGCTTACTAGTATCTACTAACTTCCTAGGAATAATCATAAGAATTGAGCAATTGCTAGCGGGACTGAAGATTAACTATTCCATGCCAGAAACAGTCGCAATATAACCGTATAGTTTCAGGTTTCGGTTTTAGCCAGCAAAGTCAGTCAGTCAGTCAGTCAGTCAGTCAGTCAGTAAGAGACATTCGCTCTTAGCCGGCTCCGCTTACGCCGTCCGGCAAAAAGTATTTGATCCCCTGCTGATTTTGTACGTTTGCCCACTGACAAAGAAATGATCAGTCTATAATTTTGATGGTAGGTTTATTTGAACAGTGAGAGACAGAATAACAACAAAAAAAAAGACTGGCTAGGCCACTCCAGGACCTTAATGTGCTTCTTCTTGAGCCACTCCTTTGTTGCCTTGGCCGTATGTTTTGGGTCATTGTCATGCTGGAATACCCATCCACGATCCATTTTCAATGCCCTGGCTGAGGAAAGGAGGTTCTCACCCAAGATTTGACGGTATATGGCTCCGTCCATCGTCCCTTTGATGCGGTGAAGTTGTCCTGTCCCCTTAGCAGAAAAACACCCCCAGAGCATAATGTTTCTACCTCCATGTTTGACAGTGGGGATGGTGTTCTTGGGGTCATAGGCAGCATTCCTCCTCCTCCAAACACGGCGAGTTGAGTTGATGCCAAAGAGCTCGATTTTTGTCTCATCTGACCACAACACTTTCACCCAGTTCTCCTCTGAATCATTCAGATGTTCATTGGCAAACTTCAGACGGGCCTGTACATGTGCTTTCTTGAGCAGGGGGACCTTGCGGGTGCTGCAGGATTTCAGTCTTTCACGGCATAGTGTGTTACCAGTTGTTTTCTTGGTGACTATGGTCCCAGCTGCCTTGAGATCATTGACAAGATCCTCCCGTGTAGTTCTGGGCTGATTCCTCACCGTTCTCATAATCATTGCAACTCCACAAGGTGAGATCTTGTATGGAGCCCCAGACCGAGGGAGATTGACAGTTCTTTTGTGTTTCTTCCATTTTTCTGATTGAGAGGGGATCAAATACTTATTTCACTAATTAAAATGCAAATCAATTTATAAAATTTTTGACATGCATTTTTCTGGATTTTTTTGTTGTTCTTCTGTCTCTCACTGTTCAAATAAACCTACCATTAAAATTATAGACTGAACATTTTTTGTCAGTGGGCAAACATACAAAATCAGCAGGGGATCAAATACTTTTTTCCCTCACTGTAAGGTGGTAATGCATTCAGTATGTTGTAGCCAAATCAATAGGTAAAAAGCTCTCAGTTAATGAATGTACAGTATTGAGTTTAGAGTAGTATTTCACAAATGCAATGATAATTCTGAATCAGAAAGAGATTTATTGTCAAGTGAGTTTCACAACAATCAAGGAATTTGTTCTGGCCGTTGGTGCAACATATTACAAAAGGAATAAGGGAAATAAAAATAAATAAGAACAGTGGACTGAGCATAAAAACAGTAGACTGAGCATTAATAAATTACCCCCCAAAAAAAACAAAAAAATGTAAGGTGCAAGATTTTGCCAAGTTGAGGGTTGTGTGTGTATGCGGGGAGGGGTTATAGATTTGTCCAGTTGAGGGTTGTGTGTGTATGCTGGAAAGGGTTATAGATTTGTACAGTTGAGGGTTGTGTGTGTGTGGGGAGTGGGCTATAGTCAGTTTGGTTCCGGGGGCATGTTCATGAGGCCTACTGCTGTAGGAAAGAAACTGCTCTTGTGGCCAGAGATTTTGGTCCTGATAGACCTCAACCTTCTGCCAGAGGGGAGAACTCTGAATAATCAATTTCCAGGGTGAGAGGGATCAGCCCCAATCATTTGCCACTCGCCTCCACATCCTGGAGGTCTGTAGGTCGTGTAGAGACAGCAGATTGCAGCCAATCACCCTCTCTGCAGTGCGAATGATGTGCTTGCAGCCTGCCATTGTCTTTGGCAGTGGCTGCAGCGTACCAGACGGCGATGGAGGAGGTCAGGATGGACTCTATGATGACAGTGTAGAAATGCACCATCATTGTCTTTGGCAGGTTGAACTTCTTCAGCTGCCGCAGGAAGTATGTCCTCTGCTGTGCTTTTTTTTTAAGAGAGGTAATGTTCAGCTCCCACTTGAGGTGCTGGGCAATGGTGGTGCCCAGAAAGCAATAGGATTCCACAGAGTTGACTGGGGAGCCACCCAGGGCGATGGGGGGAAGGGCAGCTGGGCTTCTCCTGTAGTCCACTATCATCTCCACTGTCTTTAGGGCATTGAGCTCCAAGTTGTTCTGATTGGACCAGGACACTAGATGGTCAATCTCCCACCTGTTGGCGGACTCGTCGTCCATCAGAAATAAGTCAGATGAGGGTGGTTTCATCCGCAAACCTCAGGAGCTTGACAAAGTGGTGACTGGAGGTGCAGCTGTTGGGATACAGGGAGAAGAGTAGGGGGGACAGGACACAGCCTTGAGGGGAGCCGGTGCTGATGGTCAGGGGCTCAAACAAGTGCTTCCCCAGCCTCACGTGTTGCCTCCTGTTGGACAGGAAGGCTGTGATCCACCTGCATGTGGACTCGGGCTAACCCAGTTGGGGGAGCTTGTCTTGGATCAAAGCGGGTATTATGGTGTTGAATGCAGAACTGAAGTCCACAAACAGGATTCTGGCGTAGGTTCCACAGGAGTCCAGATGCTGGAGGATGAAGTGAAGAGCCATGTTGAACCAACAGGCCGCGTCGTCCACAGACCTGTTGGTTCTGTAGGCGATCTGCAGTGGGTCTAGTAGTGGGTTGGTAATGGTCTTGAGGTGGGACAGCACAAGGCGCTCAAATGACTTCATAACCACAGAGGTCAGGGCGATGGGTCTGTAGTCATTAAGTCCTGTGATCCTTGACTTCTTGAGGACTGGGATGATGATGGAGGATTTGAAACAGGCCGGGATGCTGCATGTCTCCAGTAAGGTGTTAAAAATCTCAGTAAACACAGCAGAAAGCTGATCTGTACAGTGCTTTAGGGTGGATGGGGAGACACCGTCATGCCCTGCTGCTTTGCGGGGGTTCTGTCGCGTGACTAGACTGTTAACTTTCCCCTCCAGGATTGAAAGTCCCATTGTAGTGGATGGGTGAATGTGAATGGGCCCCAAAGTTAGGGGGCTGGTGTTGATAGCTGGACACAAAGTTGGGGGGCTGGTGTTGATGGCTGCCCTTTCAAATCAAATCTGCAGTAGAACTCATTCAGGTAAATCGCCAGTCATTAACTGAGTGAGGGGATTTAGGCTTGTAGTTGGTAATCTGTTGGAGGCCTCTCCAAAAAGATGCAGGGTCGTTGGCTGAGAACTGTTGTTTTAATTTCTCTCCATACAGGCATTTGGCTTCCTTCACTGCCTTACCAAAGCTGCCTTAAATAAAACTGCCTTAATTAAAACTGCAAGCAGTGTTGAGTGGGTTTCAGCATTCAAATATATTCCCTTATTGCAACTATTTTGTAATGAGAGACACATACAGTATGCACCGTATGTCCATGGATACACCAAATGTGGCATGGGCGTTTTTTCCGGTCCAATGGTGCCTCCATATAGACCAAATGAAGAAAATGAGCTAAATTCATGTCCCTGGGCATGTGCACTAATTGTATAGATATCACCAAAATAGGTTCTTCTGACAATTGTGGAGCGTTCTCATAAGGGGATATCTGAAGATAAAATATTTAAGAGTGTAGATGTTGTTGTTTTTTAAATGTTACAGAAAAGGTGCATACATTTGTAAAATTTCAGATGTTCTTTTTCCAAAATGTTGCAAAATGCAGAAATTACTTTTTATATGAATTACTTAAGTATTAACTGACACATAAAAAGAAAATTACATTATGTATGTCTCAGAAGTCTCATAGCACTTCATGCAAAGCCATAAAAAATGAAACTGATATGGACATATATAAATAAGGATAATAAACAACACAATCAAAGTTAAATAATAGTTCAAAATTAAATGTGACTCTAAAAGCTAATTTAAAAGAGTTAGTGTTTAGTTTCCGCTATTTTCAGCTGTCCGTTCTTACTCGGGATGCACCGATAAGAAAATGATAAAAAAATATCAATGTCACTTTATTAAGACTAACCCAGAGGAAGACACTGAGGCACTGAGATCATCTTAATGCTAAGTGCTTAGGTTAGTCTATTTAAGTTATGAGTAAGTAATGAATGGTAAGTATTATGGAAAGCTTACATGTGTTGTGGTGTTCTCCACAGCTGCCACCTCCCCATCCTCTTCTTCCTCCTCCATTCTCTCGTCTAGTTGGTCCTCCTCTTCGTCTTCATCCACTTCCAGTGCACGCTATGTCAATACAATTTTCTATCACTTTTCTGTGTGGCATTTCAATAGTCAATACTTAACCAAGTTCCTAGAAAGTATAGTAACAATAATCAAAATGAAGCATGTACTTGTTCAGAGTCCTCGCCGCACACCTACTCCTCCAACCTAGACCAAACGGCAGTAGCCAGGATTTAGGTTTTCATCCTGATGTTTTCATCCTGGAAGGGAACCACAATATGCCAGTACTAGAGTTAGACCCTTAATAATGTAAATGTAATCTATCTGCATTTTTAGTGATTTACAATGGCAAAATACATACTGTGTAACATTTTGAGAGGTCATCCCAAACCCTCTTCTTAATTGCTGCAGTATAGGTGGAGTCTGCATCCTGAACCTTAAAATGGCCCTCAAGCTTCTGCAGGATGGGCAGAATTTGGCCACAAGCTGGAGTCCATTCTGAGGTCCTGGTCTGTGATTCACAACCACACACACAAAAACAGTTTTACTAAAGATATCAAATTAATGAGATACCGTGTCATCAACTAGTGTTAATGTCATGCGCGTCAAATCCTACTTGTCCCTTTCAATCGACCTCCTCAGTCTGGGGTCCAAAGACACTGCCTGAATAGCTGGATACTGCTGTACAAACCGTTCGAACATGAGATAGTGTATTCCACCTGGTTCTCACATCAAGCACCTTTGCATGCTGTGGGAGATCTGAAAACATATGAAACAATTGCATTAGTTTACATGTTAAGATTTTTGGAAACAATTATACTGCCAACGATAGAGGAATAAACATATACTTAAGAGACGCTGTTTCTCTTTCATCACTGGCTTGGCTAAGTTTGCCTTCCTCAGCCACACAACCACTGCCCGGATTCTTGCCCTCTTCGACACTATTGGCTCAGTGTACACCTTTTGGGCAGCAAGGTTAAGAGAGTGAGCAAAGCAGTCTATCTTGACCACCTTCAACCTCCTAGCAGCTACATCCATGTTTGCAGCATTGTCCACTGTTACTGCTTCCACCTGTCCCTGAATATTAAACTCTGGCATTATGTGACGTATCTCTTGTGTGACGTATCTCTGCCACAAACTCTCCTGTCTGGGCCACGTAGACAGCTTTTGTGTGGAGAACCCTCTCTTGCAGCTGACCTCCCTTAGTAAAGTGGACAGTGACTGTAATGAAGTGGTCCTGGACTACACTGGTCCCCCCATCACAGGTAAGTGCCACATGTTCAGTCTCCTTCTACTCAGCCTGCACGCTCTCCCACTCTTTGGAATACCACGCTGGTATCAGTGTGTCAGAGAGCATGCCTCTTGATGGCGGTTGATACTGTGGGTTGAGGGCAGCAGTCATCTCTATAAGTAGAACACAGGACACAGAGCATCTTAAACGTCTCATCTCAAAGCATTGAGTTGCTGAGCATGCATAAGTGAGTGAGGTACACAACCATCTATGCTGCCTGGCTTACCTAAACCAAGGTGACGCCACTGTAGAAAATGACTGAAGCCCCTTCACAATGAATGCTGTCACTGCCCTGTGGCATTCCTCCTTCCTCTCCCTAGTAATCTGTGACCTTGCAGCTAATGTGAACGGTGTGTGATGAAGGCTGCTGCTAGTAGTAGGGGGATCTTAACATTAAGCATAGTTAAGGGAGCCAATATTAGCCAAACACATTTAGCGGCTGTAGAGCAGTGAATAAGTGACCTTCAAGAAACCATCACATCCCTGGTCCTCCATTGGATCAAAGTTTTAGCCAGGTAGGATACATGCTATGGAGTTGGGTTGGATAGGTAGGCTATAATGGTAGGCTATACATAAGTTCCTGGAATTATGCTGGACAGTAATTCTAGTAACCCTTACAATATAAATCATGACAGTTTAAAATATCAAAACTGTTTTTGTATATGAATTCTGATTACTTGCTGGAGGGGGTGCCCTTTTTTCAGTTTCTACACATGCCGCCCGACTTCACCACAGACTGTAAGGATTGTAGCTGCTGTGGTAGTGGGCCAATCACACGTCGCATTAAATCAATGCTAGCGGTGATTGGCTGCGAGAAAAAACATACAAATAGACATCTTTTTTCCCCAGATCTGGGTTCAAAAAGGATGTAAAACAGGAATCGTTTATAACTGCAGAAGTTTTGATACTATTTGGTACTGGGTTATTTTGGTCGATACCTTAAAGGTATCAAGTACCGAGTACCAGCCCTAGTCATGGGTGGCCGAGGCTCATTGATGCACGTGGGGAGCCAAGGCTGGCCCGTGTGGTCCGATCCAACTGACGAGCTACTGTAGCTCAAATTGCTGAAAAAGTACTGGCGCTGATAGAAAGGTGTCAGAACACACAGTGCATCACAGTTTGCTGTGAATGGGGCTGCGTAGCCGCAGACCAGTCAGGGTGCCCATGCTGACCCCAGTCCACTTCGGAAAGCGCCTACAATGGGCACGTGAGCATCAGATTGGACCACGGAGCAATGGAAGAAGGTGGCCTGGTCTGATGAATCATGTTTCCTTTTACATCACATGGATGGTTGGGTGCGTGTGCATTGCTTACCTGTGGAACACATGGCACCAGGATGCACTATGGGAAGGAGGCAAGCCAGTGGAGGCAGTGTGATGCTTTGGGCAATGTTCTGCTGGGAAACCTTGGGTCCTGCCTTTCATGTGGATGTTACTTTGACACGTACCACCTACCTGAGCATTGTTGCAGACCATGTGCACCCTTTTATGGCAACGGTATTCCCTGATGGCATTGGCCTGCCAATGGTGTTGACATGGCCTCCAAATTCCCCAGATCTCAATCCAATTGAGCATTTGTGAGATGTGCTAGACAAACAAGTCCGATCCATGGAGGCCCCACCTCACAACTTACAGGACTTAAAGGATCTGCTGCTAATGTCTTGATACCACAGCACACCTTCAGAAGTCTAGTGGAGGCCATGCCCCGACTGGTCAGGGCTGTTTTGGCGGCAACAGGGGGACCCACACAATATTAGGTAGGTGGTCATAATGTTAAAGCTGATCGGTGTAAATGTCCCCACAAGTGTCTCATAGTCAGTTCGGAATAGCCTATTTGTAACATCAGTTACAGTTTTAGTAGTCAAGGATAGAAGATTGACATGGTTGGTGTTCTGGGTAGATCTACTTTTCTTTTTGGCTGAGAAAAAGTGTGTGTAAACAGTTTTTCTACCATGTCATTATACACCTTGGCATTCAATGATGGCACATGCGTTTTCATTCATATTTGTTATGAGTGAGATGATATTGACGTTTCGAGAGATGTTGAGGCAGGGCGGGGACAGGTGTGGACGGTGGGTGAGTAAGTGCGCCAGTTGGCGTTCATACGATCCATTGAAATTTTCTGACTGCATTTCTAATATGAAAAGATCAAAGCCATCAGGGGCACATTATAGAAAGAAGAGGAAAGATGAGGAAGAAAGGAGAAAAAAGTATAGTGGTATGTTTTTATGGACATTTTTTAAAGCATCTGTCTCTGGTTTAAGCTATTTGAAATGTAGCACACTAAGCTAGCTAACTAGCTAAGCTAGTAACGAGCTAAGTTAGAACTACAAAGAGTAGCAGTACATACATAGCATTTGCTCAGGCAGTAGGCAAAGGCTGGAAGTGGGACCCTAAAGGCCAGTTCAGATCATAATTCGAGCTGGTGTTAGAATTTGGCAGAGAAATTTGCAACAGTGAACTGGTTAGTTGCAGAGCGTTTGAAGCCCCTGGGGATCTACCTAATCGCCAAGTCAAGTGCACTAGTGGTTTTAGAACGTCGGGGATTCTTTCGCAAGTTGCATCTAATCTCGTTGCAAATCATTTATCTGAACTGGCCGTCAGATGTATCTTTGTTGTGCTGAACATTTGAACTTTAGAATTTATTATTTTGCAATCAAATACGACAGATGCTCTCAAGACGTTTTTGGGGAGAGGCAAAGAAGATGCTGCTGCCACTGAAGGACCATCACGACTGAAGGACCATCACGACTGGAATCAATCCCCTCAGAGAGTGAGTAGCCCCGTGATTCCGTTAGGTTCATTTTACCACGGTGTCCTGCCATGGCAAAATCTTTCATGTCACGTCAAGAAAAATAAATCTATAATCAAAACGTTTTGTTCGACAAATGACAAATAATTTGTCGGGGTAGACCATCTTTCTAAAGGATATTTAGCTCGATGTGCATTTTCTGCATGCGATTTGAGAAACACAGGACGCATTGTCATAATCAGAGTCACCAATACGCTCTGTGTGGGCGAGTTGTATGAGAAGCACAGACTTCATTACCACATTCGAAACAACAGTCGCTCACCCTGTGAGCACTGCGCGCGAAACAAATTATTTCAGCAGCAAGGAGACAGATCAGGCCAGTCACCAGAGTTATGCACGTTAAGGTACCTGTCGTTTATTTGCTTGACAAGGTTAATTACCTAACTACTCAGTTAAAACACAAATTATTCTCACCTCATCTAGATGTGTAGCTATCAGTATTGCTGCCGAAATTGTATCACCAGTGACGATATCATTGATATTTTTGCAGCATGAAATCGAGGCGTGTCCAGTTTTAAGACAGAAACTGCCCTTCATCTGCTGTAATAGCACACAGAATACGATTTTGAGTGTCTTTTTTGTTTACCCAGTTTATGCACCTGTCGTTAAATATTTGATTGCGCATTAGTAATATATATATATTTTTTTCTTTATTTATATTTTTTCTAACAGCACACTATGTTGATTCTCCTTTATTTTTTACATTTTTTGTACACCTGCTATCGCACTTGTATTTATTTTGTGTTTATAAAAGTAAAATTAAGAAGTGTTATTTCCTCTGAATTTGGCTTATTTTTTTGGGGGGGGGGGCAATATTTAGAGATCTTGCCTAGGGCGCCGGATTGCCCAGAAACGACTCTGGTTACACTCATACATAAGGTTATTTTCTTTTTGCGTGTCAGTTACTGCTTAATTCGTTTATGTAAAAAGTAATTTCTACATTTTGCTACATTTTGGAAAGAAAACATTTGAAATGTTATCAAATCTGGACTCTGGGATGCTGGTCTTCTAGGCAGAGTTCTTCCTCTGTCCAGTGTCTGTATTCTGCTGCCCATCTTAATCTTTTCTTTTTATTGGCCAGTCTGAGATATGGTTTATTCTTTGCATCTCTGCCTTGAAGGCCAGCATCCTGGAGTTGCCCCTTTCCTATTGATGTTGAGACTGGTGTTTTGCAGGTACTATTCAATGAAGCTCATCCTATGGGCCCACCACTCATGGGAGGAACCGCTTTGGTCGGGTGCGCTGCTATATGGGTGGCAGTGAAGGCCAGGGGCCTCGACGGACCAGACCCGGGCGGCCGGGGCTGGCTCTGGGGACGTGGAAAGTCACCTCTCTGTGGGGGAAGGAGCCGGAACTTGTGGGGGAGATGGAGCGCTATCGGTTAGATCTGGTGGGGCTTACATCCACGCACAGTCTCGGTTCTGGAACCGTACTCCTGGATAGGGGATGGACTCTATTCTTCTCTGGAGTTCCCCAGGGTGTGAGGCGCCGGGCGGGGGTTGGTATACTCACAAGCCCCCGGC
>JACXGI010000717.1:87249-120412 GCA_016801175.1 Esox masquinongy | reverse complement strand
GTAGATGGATCAGTCATATGGCAGATAAGGTAGATGGATCAGTCATATGGCAGATAAGGTAGATGGATCAGTCATATGGTAGATAAGGTAGATGGATCAGTCATATGGCAGATAAGGTAGATGGATCAGTCATATGGTAGATAAGGTAGATGGATCAGTCATATGGCAGATAAGGTAGATGGATCAGTCATATGGCAGATAAGGTAGATGGATCAGTCATATGGCAGATAAGGTAGATGGATCAGTCATATTGTAGATAAGGTAAATGGGTCAGTCATATTGTAGATAAGGTAGATGGATCAGTCATATGGCAGATAAGGTAGATGGATCAGTCATATGGCAGATAAGGTAGATGGATCAGTCATATGGCAGATAAGGTAGATGGATCAGTCATATGGTAGATAAGGTAGATGGATCAGTCATATGGCAGATAAGGTAGATGGATCAGTCATATGGCAGATACAGTAGATGTGTCAGTCATACGGTAGATACAGTAGATGGTCAGTCATATGGTTGATAAGGTAGATAGGTCAGTCATATGGTAGATACAGTAGATGGGTCAGTCATATTCTCCCTTTCTTTTTATCTATTTTTATCTATCGTTCTCTCTCTTTTCTCCCACTCTCTCTCTCTGTTTCTCTCTCTTGTTCTCTAAATGAATTCTTTCTCATGCTAATAAACCTTAGCTCCTCTTTGCGGTGAAGGCTTTTGTTCCGTGTTACATATTAGCTTGTTTACATCACAGTGGCTTCGCAGAACTGTCAATTTCAGACACTTTCGTTTAGATAGCAAGACAAAACAATTTTCATTTTGATGCAAATCCTTATAAACGGTGCCTCCAGTCAGAATCCACTGGAAGGGAATTGTGAGGGTCCCAATGACTAAGCGCATGCCCTGTACAAGTGTATGTGTTATTCACATGGATATCAGAATTGACCATGATGCATTATCCCTCACTGGTGGGTTGGACGGGCTTAATGATTCATCAAGGCCTTGCTGTTATATGCGATTAGCAGCATAGCATGCCCGGTAGTGTACAAACACTTCCGCTGAATCGGCACTATCATCACCAGAACAACAGCTGCACGCGAGTAACACGCAGCAAGTCAAAACAATAAAAAAAAGAACATTACCCACACACAGAATGAAAACGAACAAATGGAAAAAACAAAACAAAACAAGTTTGCTTCCTTCCGTTGAACAGCGGCGGGCGAAGTGTGTTTCTGACACTCTGAAAGCCGTGCAGTGTTGTCGTACAGCCCTGGTACTAATTAATGAGAGGGAAGAAGTGCACCAAACACCTCACTCAGGGCGATGCAGAAGCCCCCCCCCCCCTCCCCCCAATAGAAGAAGTGGGATAATAACAATATGAGAAGTGTTTCATGACCCTGGGAGGCAAAGTGATTAAATTATAATCAGAGTGGATTAATTAATCTATAATATTTATTCCTTTTATGGGTGCAGCAGGGTTGGGAGGGGGGTTTGGGGGGAGGCGAAGAGGAGGAGGCGTCATGGAGAGGGGCTATGCGTGCGCCGCTTCGCCTTTGTCTTAATAAAAGGGCGTGCGTGCCCCGGGGGCGACTCTCGGCAAGCCCCGGAGACGCCACCAGGCAGAAGGTTATTGCTGATATCAAATCGGCTGAATGCAATTATCAGTCACAACAAATAATTAAGGGGTATGATAATATGCGTATTAACATTTTCATTGTGCACACATTATTGTCAGCGTGCTCATTGTAATGGAGGCTTTGAGCGGCGTCTGAATAAATGAACGTGCGCGCCGGGCTCTCCTTCTCCTGTGTGGGGTGGAGATGTAGTCATTAGTGAATGATAAGCAGGGAGAACTCTGAGGCAGAGGGACAGGATGTGCTGCGGCGGTGTGTCTCTATATGTGTGTGTTTGTCTGTGTGTCTGCGTGTGTGCACGTACGTGTGTGTAGGTGCTGAGTGTGTGTCTGTGTGCACAAATGCGTACCGCAAATCTGGCAGACTGAGGACTTGACCATGTTCTCACTTTTAAAAAAGGTTATTTTTGGTTTGGGGTTGAGGTTAGGGTCACAATTAGATATAGGGTTTGGGATTATGGGTTAGAGTCAAGGTTTGGGATCAGGGGTATGGTTTGGATTAAGGTTTTGGCATTAAGATGAATGTTAGGTTTAAGTTTAATAACAAGGTTGTATTGTTAGAGTTTGAATGGGATTTTGAATAAAAATACATTTTTGTCCGCAAAAAGTCCTCAGAGGTATGATGAACAAGCATGTTTGTGTGTATGTCGATGTGTGTGTCGGTTGGCGCTTTTGAGACAAAGATGCCACCATTAATGGAAGTCCAAAATTTGCAGATCTGACATCCCATCCTAACTCACACACACACATCCCTCAGTGGGATGGCGTCTGAAGTCATTCTCTCAAAATGGACTACCTGTAGAAACGTTTGTGAATCATTTATTCTCCCTCTCATCAGTGTGACAATGAACTTCCCGAATGAGGGTTAAGGTTCGTCAGCACGGAGACACGTTTTGACTTTTGGCTCCTCAACAAAATCCTGAATGAAAACATTATAGATGTTGTATGTCTATAGATCAGTTTTGGCCCATAATGTGGTCCTCTGCATGGAGTGGGTGTTTTCCCAGAAACTTGACCCTGGTTGCCTTGTGTTTTGACTGACACTTCTCTGGATGTTTCTGTGCTCACTGGAGTGAAGCATTCCCGGCGTTCCAGGGTTGGGGGGATATTCCCTGCGTTTGAACTCTTCCATGATTGGCATGACCGGTTTTGGGACGCCCCCCCTCCCAGTCCTCCCATCGGTGGTGATTGTAGGGATTTGTAATACCCCTACATGTTTAGGAAGCGACAGGGGCAGCGTATTGTTCTCCCACAATGAAGGCCAGACAGCGGTAAAGAAAGGTTGAGGGTTATCGAAGAATAGCAAGGGGGAAGCCTTGGACATTTTGGGGCTCCTCTCCTTTCATAGGAGACGTCTAGACAGCGATGTTTCACACAGTGTCTGTCCGGAAAACAGAGGAGAAGAAAAAAGAAAGAAGGATCATGGCTTTTGAGAGCTGCAGCCATGTCTGTGGTCTTTCAGCTAAGGCGAGTCCTATAAGACGGTGGACAGCACGTCAACGCAGTGTACAACTGTTCCGGCAGAAACATGGTACCTAAAACCCAATGACAAAATTATTTTGTCATTTTGAGGGCAGTGTTTCCTCTCAGAAATGACAGCGAGCTGCTAAATCAGCACCTGCTAAGTTGACACATGGAGGCCATCAGGAACTAGCATGATGGCATGAGACAAACCTACGGAAGGGCCAGGACGGGAACATGTTTGGATTTACACAGAACACCAAGCCGCTGTCAGAGGCTGTGGCCCTCCCAGGCTCGGGTGACTTCATCTTTCAGACCGGTGGGGGGTGCTGGCGTACATCCAGGAGTGTCTGAGAGGAGGTGGGGTCAGGCCCCTATTTTAGTTCATTCCAATAAACCTTTGACCCTCGGCTCGGAAATCGCCGGCAACTGCTCTGCCTGGCCAGGGGCGCTGAGCCACCCACTGCGCCTTCGGCAGCGTGCGTATAGGTGGCATGTTGAATGCCAGCCGGCATGTAACTCAATAGCCACCACCCCGCTACACCCCTGCTCCTGCCTTTTCCATGGATAAGCTGGTGGGCCTGGAGGGAGAGTTGCAGCGGTCCCGGGGATGGTCCCCCCAGCAAAAAGGCATGAAACCCAACGGACGTTGTGAGCTTCAGTGGCAGCAGCCGGGACCTATTTCAGTTAGCTCATTTCAGTTAGCTTATTTCAGTTAGCTTATTTCAGTTAGCTTATTTCAGTTAGCTTATTTCACTTAGCTTATTTCACTTAGTTTATTTCAACTTAGCTTATTTTACTTAGCTCATTTCCATTAACTTATTTCAGTGAGCTCATTTCATTTAGCGTATTTCAGTTAGCTCATTTCATTTAGCTTATTTCAGTTAGCTCATTTAATTTCTTCATATCCTAATGCGGAACTCTGATGGCTTTGGCCAAAGGGGTGTCTATTCTTTGCAGCTATTCTTACTAGGGTCATTTTCTTCCCCTGGCAGAGGGTTACTGCTTCGTGGGCTACACCGGATACAGGCTAATTAGACTTCATTTCATGCTAATGTAGACTCCTAGCACGTAACACTCCAAAACTACCCTGCAGAATGTTCCTGTCTCTCTCTCTCTCTCTTTTCTCCTCTCTCGCTTTCTCTCTCCTCACTCTACCTCTCAACCACCTGGTTACTTTTGCCTTTGTTTCGGTCCTGTCTGCCTTCTGTCTGTCTCTGTCTCACTTGGTTGGCATTTTACATTACATTTGATATTTCTGAGACAAAAAGAAATCTATGATGACAAAATATTTTTTTTGGGAAGTCGGTTATTTTTCTCAGTTTTGACATGCAATTAGATCCCCCATAACCGGGGTGATGACTACGAGGGGGAGAGGGACTGAACAGGGACAGAAACACCCCCAATTAGTGACGCTAACTGGTTCAAAAATCATCACACTGACCACAAAGGGAGCGCATGAAGTCCGTTGTCTGTTATTTGTTAGCAGAAACGATCAGTGGAATAAAACACCATAGTTGTATTTCTAGATTTACTTCAATGAATTTGAAAGTTTGAGGATGATCATAATGAAGCGATCGGTTTTCTCGGCTTTTCTATTTAATACCAACTAAGAAAGTCATTGGGTTTGGGGTAGGGATAGAGGGAGCCGGGGCCTACTTTCAAACAATGCCCTGTCACTATAGCAACAGCTCAAACATCTCTGCATAATCAGTAGGATTAAATACTGGCAGCACGGTGGCTTGCATCTCTTCAGCCAATGAACCTCCAAGAGGAGAGTCTAATACATTCAGTGGTGAATGGTAAGAATATGTTGTCAGATGCATTTTCCACTTGCATGTTCCTAGTGGATCTGATATGCCACACTGCTGACACTTTATTTACTGCATAATCACAATATGCCAATAATAAAATTCAAACGGTTCATCTTTCCATTAACAGAGATTTTGCAGGTTTATCTACTGTTTGTAGATAAGCGACATAACGTCTCTGTGATTCTGACAGGAAACTCCGTGTTTCCAAAGTCCCAGAATTCTGCGTGTAAAACAACGAATGGGCCGCTTTCTGCAGATTCCTCCTCCCCGCGTCCAGGGATGGTCTTTCCAAAGAGAAATGTAGATTTTAATGTAATAGATCAAGCAGCTCCTAATCACATCCCCTTCCCTCCCTCCCTCCCCACCCTCCCCCTTGCCTTCTGCTGTGGTTAGCTGTCTTTCAGGTCTGGAGCGGACGGAGCAGGCAGGCGGGGGACTCAGTCTGGGCCTCATTTGCATTTGAAAGTCAGGGGTGAGCCGTGTGGTCAGGGAGTCAGCAGCCGACCGGGGAGACCCATTCAATTCTCATTTCCTCCTCCCACAATCGTCATTGAATCAATCATGTCTGCTCTGCCCCAGTGCCGCCGCCAAACCCGGATCACATTGGTTGTGCGCTGTCACGGGGCCCGGGCCAAGTCTGCCCACTGTATGGCGCTCTGCGGGGCCCATCCACAGACAGGTGACTGAGTGCAAGCACAGTTGCACACGCACACACACACACACACACACACACACACACACACACACACACACACAAACCCACACATGCACACACTTCCCCCTCCCCCTTTAGGTCACATGGTCTCCTGTCACCATCCGTCACATCGTGACAGCACTTAGAGGGGCTGATTTATCTAATTAGCAATCAATTAGCTTGTTACTACTAGCTGTAATTACCTTTTATAGAGAAAGGAGGAGTGCAGCTGGTGTCACTAATAAAACCTGGGTGACTGGGCCCTCCTCTCTCGGCCTATCAGACCCCCATCTGACAGAATTAAAGGCTGAGAAGCAAACGCAGTCTCCAGGGGCCTGCTCTTCTCCTGTAATGTGCTTCAATCTCCCGTTAATGAATACAGGGTTGCCTAAATAGGTAAAGGTCGGTTTTGAATAGTACCTTTAAGGTCGTGAGGTTTTTTTTCCTCTTTGATCCAGTGATGTGACCCCTATAAATATAATACAGCTAATTTTAAACACGCTGCAATTAATGGGGTCAGGCAGGCTCTCTGACGTTCTGATCCACTCAATTGGAATTATTTCTCTGGGGCTCCATGCAGGGAGATGTCCTTTCGGAGGGGGCCATGAGGTATGTAGACTGGGGTGACGGACGGCGGAGGGCCGGTGGATCTGAGGAAGTCAAACACCTAAAATTCCCGAGGCCGTCGTTATGACCGTTGTAAATCACACATGAACTAAACATTTGGATCGGCAGCCCGAGATTTCCGTGTGTTGACATGCTCGGGATATTGCATCCAATTTAAAGCACATGTCATGGCATCATAATTAATACGCACATCATTATGTTATCATAAGATGCCAGTTTACATTTAAAACAAGGATTTATCTGCGTATGCAGTCAGAGCTCTCATGCTTTCAGTTTAGATTTTGTCTTTGCTAAAACCTCAGATTGATATGGAATGCGAATCCACTTCTATGCATTTTGGTCTAGCTGCTTTGCAAGCAGACATGATAGAAAACATACTCTAACCCTAACAAAGATGGTATTGCAAAAAATATGTATCTCTCCCTCTCTATCTTTTACACTGTAATGTACAGTAGACTTTGGGTTAAAGGTCGCACACTGTTTCCTTGCAGTAGTCCTTCTTCAAGAGTAGATAACAAAAGTAAGGTTTGCGAATAGTTTTTGTAGCATTCAATAATTTCAACACAAAGATTTAGCAAAATTTCCCTCCGTTACAATACCTCAAAGCACCACAGAAAGCTCTTTCTATGAATAAGTGAGATGAAACATGGCTGTAACCATCTAATATGCTAACTAATCAAAGGAGAATTCCGAGTCGCATAACACCTCTGGCTCATTGTTTCATTCCACCTCCAGTTGGGTTATTGGCTCTCAAAGAGTTTTTAAGAGGCTGTCATTGGTGGGATTCCTCCTAGTTGGTTTTCCTGTCCTTGATGTGGTGACAGTGTGCAGTCACACGCATATTATCTCAGAGAGCCAGTCAACTCCCAGCCCATCTCTCTACTCAACATGTCACTTTTTCTCCTCTCCATTTCGCCACCCTCTGCAAACAAAGAAATGAAAGAGAGAAGGGTTAAACTAATCAGATGCAACTGCGGTCTTTGTCGGGCCCCTTCTCATTCAGCTCACCTGTCCATTCCTCACCTCTCTTCATCTCCTCGAAGCATCCTCCGCCATGAAATACAATACATTTTATTTATTAATCCCATCCATTCACCAAGACTTATGCTCTCTCCCCAAGACTATCCTTATCAATGTTTTTTAGGATTTATTAAAGTCCCACCACTCCGAAGCCTTTAATCCTAATACGGAGCTTATCCCAGACATGTGAAAATATAAA
This sequence comes from Esox masquinongy, assembly GCA_016801175.1. Taxonomy (NCBI): domain Eukaryota; kingdom Metazoa; phylum Chordata; class Actinopteri; order Esociformes; family Esocidae; genus Esox; species Esox masquinongy. The sequence continues at coordinate 112,973 of JACXGI010000717.1, read as the reverse complement.
TTATGAGTAACATGGCTATATGGGTCTTATAAATACAATATCTCTCTTCGACCATGGCTGTTTACTCCATACTTCCAACAGCATCTGGCAAACAATGGTCCCCTCTGACAGGCAAGGTTAATCCTATATGTTCATATTATGCAGGGTCAAGATCCGGCTCATGTATTTGGGGGTGGTGTCATTAATTTGAAATTTCCAACCTGCTCGCACACATAGTCCCTGGGCACAAAATGACTCGCTACATTAACTAAATGGCCAGAACTGGAGCCCCGCTTGTGTAATGAGATGAGTAGGTAAGAATTGTGGATCGTCCATCATCCTGCTCAGTCCAATCTGTGTTCTTTTATCAGGGCCTCTCTCGGTGGCGATGATCTCGCTGATGTCATCACACCGCACATAAATCAGGTGCCAGGGGAAGCCCGCGCTAGTCCTTAATGTCCCATAATGCCCTATTAGCCAACATGTTCCAAAATCATTATCGACAAATGAATGAGAGGAGGTGGCCATTGGCACACTCTGGAGCTGCCAATGGCTGTTGGGCCAATTGAAAGGCAGGACAAAGAGTGACCACAATGGATTCAGGAGTGACATACTTTGCTCTATGAGGAAGAGTGTGTTATGTTAGAATGATTTTTTTTTTTTTTTAAATCCTCAAATGGTCACTGTTTTTTTCACAGTCACAAGAAGTAAATAAAAATACACATGATGACCAACAAAAAATAAAATAAAAAGCAATAAACAGATTGCTTTGGTTAATACTGTATGTGAATAATCTCTAGGTCGGTATTTTTCTGCAGGGAGTGTCTTTCGCTTTCTCTTTAACCTCCTTCTGGGGTCACAGAGAAGGTCATTTCCTGCCCCCTCTGATCAGACCTGGGGGAGCTGTTTGAGGCATTTTGGACACTACTGATGGAACATGAAGGATCAAAGCATAGTTTCTCATGATCCTAGGATGATGTGGAATATTTGTGTCTTTTTCACAATGTCCCAAGGGACGACCTCAAATTCATTGTGTCCCTGACGCAGACTTCATTAAACTTCTGTATAGAAAAATTAAGTATACCTGCTGTAGATTTTTAAAGATTAGGGCAATACTCATTGACCTAAATTATACATTTTCATTCTACAGTATTAAATGTTTGTTATTGTTAAGATTTTCATAATATAACTGTGGGTCTTTGTATCTTCTGCGGCAACGATATGATGTCCACCACCCTGTTTAAAAAAAGTTTGTGACTAAGTTAACATCCCGATTGAACAGAGTTAAACGCCATGCTTATTTCTCATGTATCCTCCTAACTGAATAGCCCTCTCGGAACACGCTCAGAAACAAACAAACCGGATTGTACAATACGGGGGAAGGCAGAACATCACTATTAATGTGAGAGAATGGAGCTCCGGTGACAGGAGGGATAATACAGTCCCATAATACACCTCATCCCTCATCTGCAGGCAAACACTGGGGCCTGCCAGTCAGCCCATCAATGGCTCTCTCATTCTGATTAATTGATTCTCTCTTTGGCTAGGCCCTCTCCTTGGCCACAACTCAGCCCAGTGCTCTCCAGTAAAATCAATCAATTCCCCAAAAAACATGCTAAATAGATAGCTTTGGTGCTGGAACCCGTACCAGGCAACAAGCAAACCGCCCCCTAAAAAAAAAGTAATTTCCCCCCACCGCTAACGTTTGCTATTAATCATTCATAACTACTACGGTTTGTGACCGCTCGTTGGTATAGTAACCGGAAGGGATGTAGTTATTTCGAGAATGTGGGAGGAGGCTTTGTACTGAGGCGGCTCGGATTAGTTCTAAGGGTTGTCTTTTGCTGCGTTCTTATGGATTCTAGATTCTAACACACCTGCGTTGCTTATGATAAATAATGTCATTATTTTGTCAAATATACGATGTGAAAATGAAATTCATTGAAGTAGATTGTAGGATATTCTTTGTCAATTCCACTCAATCCATTCTTTGTTTAAAAAAAAAAAATATATATATATCTATATATATATATATATATATATATAAATATATATATATATATTTTTTTTTAAACAAAGAATGTATTGTTTAAAAAAATTGCACCTCTGTGTGGTGCCATTTTGTTCTTGCATCTTTACCCTTGCCATCTCACCATCACAGAGGAAAAAAGGAGATAAAAAACGATATATATTAATATATGTCGTTTTTTATCTCCTTTTTCCTCTGTGTGGTGCCATTTTGTTCTTGCATCTTTACCCTTGCCATCTCACCATCGGGGACGGTTCTACAGCAGCATGTTTGCTTGGCCATGCATGTCAGCAGAACCAGCCCGAGACAAAGAGTCACTTGGGAGAGCATGGAGGAGTCATTGTAGCGGATGACACCAGCACATATCTCCTGAACCTGTTCACTGCGTCAGCAGCCAATCACGTTGAAGGACTGCGGGAGCAAGTGGAACCCAAAGAACAGCTTTTCCATTCAAGCACTTTGGTAGGCAGCCAAGTGCATGTTGCCATTTGATGGCAAACTCACTGCTACACCTGTTCCCACCAGCTGGCAAATGTAACCTATGTCACGGGGATATGTCAGAGAAATGCAGGTTCAGTCTATCAGACGACTTGTGTGTGTGTGTGTGTGTGCGTGTGTGCGCGTGTGTTTGTGTGTGTGTGTGTGTGTGTGTGTGTGTGTGTGTGTGTGTGCACGCGTGTTTCTGTGCATACACGCTTATGTATGTACTGTACCCTGCTGAATTATTGGCACCCTAGGTAAATGTGAACAAAAATTGCAGTGAAAAAAAAATATATGCATATGCATCTAAACTTTAGTGAAAAATATTAAACGGAAGAAAAAAAAACTCAGCAATGAATAATTATTTTATTAACAACTAAAAACACAATTATTGGAACCTCTGCATTTACTAGTTTGTGCCCCTCCCATTGCCAAAATAACAGCTGTTGTCTCCTATGATGTTTGATTTCACACCACTGCTCCATAAATGAACAGAGGACTGTCACGGCCATTACAAAAGCTTGATGCTGTGGTCGATGAATCATTTTTGTGTGGATTTGGAGGTATGCTTTGGATTGCTGTCCTGCTGGAAGGTCCAACAATGACCCAGTTTTAGCCTCCTGGCAGAGGCAGACTGGTTTTGGCCCATAATCTCCTGGTACTTGATGGAGTCCATGTTGCCATGTATCCTAACCAGGTTCCCAGAGCCTGTGGAAGTAAAACAGCTCCACAACATCACAGATCCACCACCATATTCCTGTTCTTTTCTGCATGACCATGGCTCTTTTAACGCCAAATCCACTTTTGTTTTTTGTTGCCAAAAAACTCACCAGACCATAGAACCTGATTTCAACAGGAGGCATTTAACAAACTGCAGACAATGTCGTTTGTGGTTTGGTGACAGCAGAGGGTTTGTTCTGGCAACTCATCCAAATAACTTGTTGGCATGTTTCTGTCTAATCGTAGTTGTGGAGACCAGGTGACCCCAAGATGTAACCACCTGAGATGTGAAGGTCAAGAACATTTCTCATTTAATTTGTGTATTTTCTGACCTTTCCCACATTAATGGATAAGTAAGGGAGTTTAGCCTGTGAATTATTCAGAATATACAGCAGTTTGATTGTGTTCGTGATATTCTCTATGTGTGACAAATGGTTGTGGCACACATGTTTTTTGCATAAAATAATTAATACTTGATGAGGATTTATTTTTTCTTGGAAACACTTTCAGTCAATTCGCCCGTAGCATCATATGATTTTTTGATTGATCAAGATCAAGCAGATAAAAAACAATGAATTTCTTCACAGACACTTCCCATTTACCTAAGGTGCCAATAACTCTGGAGGTCATTGTATGTGTATGTGTGTAAGGTGTGTCCTGGACAACAAAGGGATATCACAATTCATGCCTTTTTTTGTTTCGCATGCCTGTTTTGTGGCATGTGTCTTTCTACTTGACCACAGATGTGTGCTGGCAGTGATAAAACCCCTGAACCATGGACCCAATACCCTCCCAATCTCCCACTTAAATAGGAAAATGGCATTTGCATGGAGTAATTATGGCTGGCTGGCCCAGGCTTTTTGTTGACAGTCACTGGGGTGATGTTGAGAAATTAACGTTCAATGGCTGCCTAAATAGGTGAGAAACAAAAGGGGAAAGAGGTCAGTTGGGCATGATGTTCTCTGCTGATTGATATTCAGTGCTCTGTGAGAAATTGAATTGCACAGATGCTTTGTTGTGCTCAGAGGAAGGAAGCCGGTCCACCCTCATCCAGGGACATAATAGTGCATAATGAACAAGATGGCCGACGCAGTCCTGAGCCACAGTCTAGTCCATGTCCTACTATTTTTGTTTGTTTATCCATTATTTGACCAGCTGATAGCGTGAGCCCCGAGCACAGTGCCTCGGAGGTCACTGGGATATTCAAAATTCATTGTAAATGTACACCATATTCTCTGTGATGTATTTTTATAGGCTACAAGACTATTCTTTCTCTTGAGTTTTCATTATGATGCATTTGTGCCTCGTGGCAATTCGCGGACAAAGCCCTAGGGCTGACACAAAACACATTATGCCAGTGTGATTCTGTGATGCCAACGCTGCCAACGCTGCCGTGATTCTGTGATGCCAACACAGAATGAAAATGTTGCTGCAGAGATATTCACATTTCCTTCGATGTTAAAATGAAATAGATAAATCCTCTCAATATTGACGTTTAAATCCAGTACTCGTCCAGAAAATTGTGAATTAAACAGATGTCAATCAAAATGGTCCCAGTTAATATTGAAGCCACGTCATTGCATTGTATAACGTGTTATCCTATTGCCGAGATCGCCTCTCTATTACATTCCAATCAGAAGTTAATAATATTCCAGATTTGATTGAGCGCACTCAGCTGAACTGGATGTTTAGGCATAGATATCTGACCGACTGTCTGTCCCTAAAATAGACTTCATGGAGGACTCACTCAGCCTTCCAGCCACTGCATTCCTAAATTATTACATTAACTTTGCATCGATGGCCGTACATTTGGCTTGACGTTTTTACGGCCATTACATACTTAGTAACCTCTTACAGCGCATGGGGTGAAATCCAGTCTCAGATAGCATGAAATTGCGACTCCATAACCGCTTAAGAAGGATAAAGTGTTTCTCACGTATACAAACAAATATCCACAAGCTGAAACACTGGTCTAAAGAGGCTACCTGGAGGTTAAAACAATATCTGAAACTTACCATAAATGTACCATAATATTAAAACAATAATAGTTCTATTTCGTGAATAAATTGGCGTCATTTCATTCGCTGACTTGCGGTCTGGAAATGCTTGGTAATTTTCTGTCGCCACTGAGCCTGAAAGGACTGCAGACAGAGCTACTGAGCCTGTGTGTGTGTGTGTGTGTTGTGTGTGTGTGTGTGTGTGTGTGTGCAAGTGCCTGAGTGTGCATTTGTGTGTGTATAGGTGTGTTTGTCTGCGCATGTCCGTTTGTTTTTAGAAGCTCGTTCATGAGTGAATTTGTTTGTGTGTGTGTGTGCGTGTGTGCAGGCGTGAAAATGTGCATGCCAGCTCTTGTGCATGTATGTGCATATGTGTGCGTGTGCGTGTGTGTGTATGTGTGTGTGTGGGTGCGTGCGTGCGTCAGCCTCATCGCTCCATCTCCCCTGCTGCTCCCAGTAGCTGACAACTGGATAATAGCCTTTTTACTTTTCCAGGGCAGGGGCCTGGAGAACTAATGTGATTATAATTCATTATTCAAATAGAAAGGTGAGGAGAGCCTGCTCCATGAAATGTAAGAGCCTGATAACAGCATCATTACATTTTATTTATAATTCTGATTTTTTGCAAACATGGCAAGTCACTGTAATGTGGGGCTAGAGGGAGGGTATGTGAAGGCCTGGTATTTATCAACTTATCGTAGGAGAGATGGAAATGAACTGATTTGAAAGAGGCCCGTTTTCGTGACAGAGGACGTGAGAGCTAGAGAGAGGGTAGCACTGTGGCACTATGTTCATCGTGTTGAATCTGCCATGAAGAGAAAAGCCTACGTAGCTGCTTGTGAGTATTCATTGGTAGAAAACAACAGTCTTTGTTCTGCAGAAAAACACTTCTGTTTTGAGATTTGGCATTGATTGATTTTGAGCATGTAACAAAGGCCGATGGGAACCTTAGTTTTCCCAACAAATCTAATAGACATGGAATCTCACATTTGTCCTCCAGCTGATTCCTTTAAACTTAGGGGGCCCAGCTCAATAACTTTATTTTTGGCCTTCCATGAATCTTATAAGGTCTAACAGATGTCACCATTAACTCTCCACTGCTCAATGCACTCGAGAGACAACGGAAAAAACAGGGCTTGTAGTGCTCTTAGAGGACGTTGGTGTTGAATAAGGGAAAAGGGTGAAATGAGTATGATATACACAAGACAGGCCAATGTGAATTCTCCAAGCTGTTTAAAACTCACTAATAGAAATGGGCAATCTTGAACAAAGGCATAACTATTTCCACGCCCATACCACAATGACTTATGGTTACTACGGTCTACTCTTTTTTATTGTCTGTTTAAAAGAATCGCTTTGATAGTATTTAAGTCCATACAAATGTCCTTATTTTAGGCAAGTCCTCAGAAAAAAAACATTCCATGCATGCCTGAAATGGCTAAATACAATAAATAAAATATTCTATGCCACTCTGTCCCACCTGACCTCCATCTCCGTCAAATCTCATAATACACAATTTATTCAAATTGAATTACAGCAAATCCCTTTCATGGTGATACTGAGGAATCTTTTTGAATATCCAACTTTTTTTTGCCGCCATCCTTTTCAACATAAACATTTGGTTACAGGAATGCAAGCTTTGACTTAGCAAGCCTAGCTCCTATAAAACCAGAGGAGTGGGCTGGCAATACTGTAACATTAGCTAGCTGTCCATGGCTGAGAAATGGGACCCTCGGTTCAGACAGAGATCTGGATCTGGGTAGCGGTTGAAGTGTTGGGGAGGCTATAACTTGGAGCCGTATTTGTTGGGATAAGAATTAACAGTCAAGAACCCATGATGCTTGGGTAGGTTTGATGTCTGGGATCCACACAGAGTCACAACAGGGAGGACATTATTGTCCGGAGGTTCTCGGTAGCTCAAGAGAATCAAGCACAAGATCATTTAGCTGACACTCTGCCAGATGAGCTATTAGGATCAATAAGCACCATACTCAAGGCCACAGCAACATCTATGTTTTACAGTATAAGTTTGGGAATCAAACCAGCAACGTTTGGGGAATTGACCCTATAATCAGATGATCAAATTCATGGAATTATTGAGGGTCCCCTGAGGAGACGTTTGAGCACCTCTGCTCTAAAAGAGTAATATAGTTTGTCAGCCAAGCTGCATCTAAAATATTACAACAGAAGTAGAGTTACAAAAGAGTGCGTTAAAACCCTGGTGCAACCAATTATATGCGGCGATCAGACAGGACATGAGTGATGCTGGGGGTCCTGTGCCGCTTCCTGAGTTGTTAAATGGTTTAAAACAAAGACACTTATTTCCATTGGTAATCGCCACCTATCTGGACCCTGGATACAAACCAGACCATTCAAACGGAGGACAGCCGTCGCTATCGCTGGAAGATATCAACGCAGGCTCCTGTAATTTCCAGGAGGAGCTGACCGTAAGCTGTCGGTCCGACATGCTGTGACGTCCCTCTGCTGGATGATGAAGCAGAGCCAAACCTGACCTTGTGGCGGGGTGGGTGGAGAGGGCTGCCATTACCGTGGCACCAGGAAGGCCATTCCCCTGCCCTGACAGCAGAAACTGTCCAGATAAGAGTGAGGGATGAACACTGAACAGCCACACCCCCCCGGCACCTTATCCCCTACATCTCATCTCCCAAGCCGGCCATCCCAACCTATACCCAGCAGGCACAAACAAACTCGATGCTATCTCTGGACAAAAAGTAAAGGTGAAAATGGTGTCATCCAATAAGGTGCCACAAAAAGTAACTTTGTTAAAAGTAAGATTTGTCCTGTGTTTCCTTATTTATTTACTGGTTACACTTCATTAGTGTAGTCATCATTTCCGTCTGTAGATGCTCAGATATCCATACTATCAAACAAAGTGTCACAAAAACAAAATTTAACCTTGCTCAGGTTAAGTTTAGGGTCAGGTTTAGAATAAGTGTTAGGTTAAAATTTAGGGAAATGGTTAGGATTAGGGTTATGATGAGTTTTATAATAAGGGTTAGTGCTAATAAATAGTTAATTGCCATTTTTTAATTGTCTGTAGACACACTACTGTTCAAACATTTGGGGTTATTTAGAAATGTCCTAATTTTAGAAAAATGTTATTGTTGAGACTGAGATATGGCTTCTTCTTTGCAACTCAAGGAAACAAACAGACAGTGCAGAAAAAAAACCTGGGTGTAGCAGTCTAATTACAGTAATCTACCAGCACAGGTAGGTGTCTTGGACGACTGCGGTGTGTGTTGTTCAGAGACATTGCCAGGCGTTTCAGTGCTAGCTCTTGATCCCTCCCCCCTCCCCCCGGTCCCGCCGAGCGCATTAGGAACTGTGGGAAGACTGATGTCTGTCCCGCTTTAGATAATTAATCACGTTGTGAGTGAAACGCGGCTTCGCGGGAAGGTAGGGAAGAACCGGGAGCTAGTCGCAGGATGAGGGGCTTTTCCCCCAGCAGAGATACATCATTGCGTGTTGGGGTGACATCCAGGAGCAATGTGCCTCCCCCCCCTCCCGTTTTCACGGAGATCCCCGGGTGTGCCGCGCCATCTCTCTACACGTCAGCCAAGCATCGCCTCCGACGCTATTCATAACATAGGGCACCAATCACATCGGGCTGCCGTCTGTGAATGCGCCCCGTTAATATCCCAGCTAAGAGGCTGCCAGGTGAGAGCCTGGCCCTCGTTCTGTGAGGATGGCAAAAATATGAGCCCTCTTACCGTTGAGCCTGGCGACTGATTCCTAAGATTGTGTCGATTGGTTCCAGCTGCGGCGCGGCACGAAGCAGCGTTCAGTACGCCGTGAGAGCTGCTATGGGGTTCCCATGACCGGGCGAGTGACAGGCCGTCCATCCCGTGGCGGGACACCCTCGCGGGCTCCTCTAATGAACGAAACAGGGAGCAGGTAGAGCAACACAGAAGATGGGTGGGAGGAGGAACTCTGGCTGCAGTTCACCGACAGAATGGCGGAGCTCCATCTTTCATTCGTGGATGATGCAGTGCCAAATGTCATCCCTTAGACCTTATACCTCCGTATCGTTTGTCTTGTCCGTAGAGGCAATTCACCGGTGTGTAGTGTGTATCTTTTCCAGGTTAATTAACAATAGAAATGTATGGATTCAACTGGCTAGTAACTAATAGAGTGGCTAGTAGCTAAATAATTCACCTCAGGTGGCCAAGGTAATCAACTAGGAACTGAATGGGGTGAAATCAGTTGAAGACTCACAGTATGAAATGTATCATTGGACTAGGCCAACTAGTGCTGCTTTAACGGGAGAGTGAACTGGAGCACAACTGTTCATCTGACATTTCTTAAGGAACCCATTTACTTGGTTTGTTTGCTCCTAGCAGAACCCGCCTATGCAAAGCAACTGTGTGTGTCTCATATGCTCCTGAGATCTAGAATCAAGAAACAAAGAAATCTGTCATTCATTCTGCGATTTTGCTTGAGGATGGCTTAGTCGGGGCAATTTTACATGTAAGATTTTTGGTTTAATAAATCTAGTGAAAACATTTGTATTAACTAGTCCATTAACATTGAAGAATCCTCTCCAAAATGTATTTTCCTACAAAACCAGTAACATACAAGGGCACCCATATAATATTTATTCACAGTACTATGTACATGCACAGTTGTATTGTAACCTTACTTGTAATTGACTGTACCTAATTCCAAAAAGAATTATTGACTGTAATTGACTTACCTAATTCCCAAAAGAATCTCTATTGTAGTATTATTGTGAGGTAATCATCAAGTAAGTGTTCTGTTTAATGGTTCATACCTTGATTACCCAGTTAATATTAAAAATACAATTTCAAACTTGAAACTCATGAATCGCACAAGAATCAGCTAAAAAAAATGGACTCAACAAAGGTTTTGTGTGAGCAAACTGCCCCCAAAATAATCAAAAAGAATGCTTCAAACCAAAGCAAATGGATGGGAAGCTTATGGATAACTTTAGTTCTCAAGTGTTGTTGCATTTGCCATTGGCTGCATGCCACACTGTAGAGATGAATTTCAATGTACAGCCAGACTGCTGAAACCCTCTGCTTCACTTCAGGGGCAGTCAGATCTGGCAGTGTGGAGGAATCTCCCACCCTGATTCAGAAACGCAAATGTCTTCCCATCGGATCCCGTCATGTTGGATTGATTTTGACCTAGAGCTAACTCCTAAACTCAACAAACACAAATGACACGGTGATCAAGCTGATGTCTAATTGTTGCTTTTGGCTCCCTGTTCAGGTTGCGGGGCTACGCTTTGATACGCATTCACCAAAGGGCCTTGAGCGCTAGACAAAATACAGAATACATTCTTTATTCCCACTTTTGTTATGCGTTTGCTAACTTTGAAGACTTTTCTGCTTTAACCCTGGGGTTACCACTGCGGTGTTACCAAATGAATATCTCCTGTCAGTTAACGACTGATTGCATGCAGAGCCAATTGGATCCCCACTATTCTTAAATTTGATTTACCATAAACAACCAGCGTCGCGATTTTTCATTACACAAAATGGAAATGTGATTTAAACATTCCCTTTGTCCGTCCTATAAAGCATAACAGAAAGAGCCATGCTGCGGAGCCCAGCGTCGGGTGGATTCTTCTCAACCATATGTGCAACAGTGTAGCAAACAGTTTCATTTTTCCTTCCACTGAAAAAATGTGTGCCAGACAAATTAGAGAAATATATATCAGAGAAAATGACTTCTTTACAAAGCCTGGGTCATGTACCTTCGGAGGCTTTGGGATGCCTCCGTGAGTTATCATGTTATCATTCCTTCCTGTCAGTTCATTATTATTTGGAGGTTTGCTGACGCTTGGATAATGTTTCACTCTTGTTTCTTCTGGGCCCTCAGTTCCTGACCCGCTGAGCCCACTCATAAATGGGAGACTTTTAGGACTTCATAAGTTTTCCCAGGAAAAGCCACAAGACTGATTTAGCTGTAATCTTATACAATGTGTTTATCGAAGCCAGGTCTTCCTCATTGCCAGGTCACTGGAGACTTAAAGATATAAGTCCATGAGAAGGACAAGGTCTCCTCTCCTAAGTTACGGAGTGACTGAAGAACCGACCCGTTGTAAGTGTGTGAAGTGGATAAAAAAAACTGTGGTAAAGCAGTGCTGTCATCAGTCACTGGAAAGTCAATGAATCAGGTACATAGGAGAACAAAGAATAGGCTACCTAGAGGTATGCCTGTCACATAATATTGGTCAAGTTGTGACCTACTTGTAGTTGCACATTTGATGATGACTTCAAGAGAGGAAGTGAAGACTGACAGAAATGTTGCTTTGGCAATAGGGGATAACATCCATACATACCAGTAAAGCTATCTATAGAAATGGAATTTAATTGAAATAGTGAGTGTGCGAAAGAGACCGAGACAGTAAGAGAGAGAGAGAGAGAGACAGAGTATGCGAATGATATTGCCAGACAATGTAGTTGTTTGCTTGTTATGGGAGATGAACTTATATGACTTGGCTGGGTGAAAATATGATCTGAGGGAGGAAATATTGGTCCAGCATTAAAGCACAAGTCTTCTGTTTTACACCACAGTCCATGAATTCACATTGTGGAATGCTTCAATATGTAGATATACCGTCTCGGTTGTGTATTTCAACTAAAAATAGTATTTTAAAAATATTAATTGTAAATATAGTCATCAACTTGTTTATTGCTCTGCAAATTCTTGACTGTCTATTTAAACTCTGCAACGTCTTAATGGGTTGTGAGCTGACAGAAAACACGACAGAGCTATTTCAGTAATACAAAGCAAATAATTGAAACAAAAAAAACACACCTGAAATAACTTTCGGAAGATATTAAAAGGCCTTCTTTTCTCTCTATTGAAATGGCATTAATGTAGATACGGTTCTTTGTTTAAAGGTTTTGAATGGTACGGTCTCTCAGTCGTGGTTTGACAGAATGTGCCGGTATGGTTTTGTACCATGAAGCCTTTACATAGTTGCCTCTGAATAGGTTTTAACCCCAATCAGCTGTTGAAACGATAAGAATGTGCCCCCCCCTCCTCCGACCCCTGTTTCTGTAAAAAATGTCAATGTTGAAGTCTGTACCATGTTTTGAGACTGCAGATAGTTTTTATTTTACATTTTAGTTTTTTTTTTACTCTATAACTAAATTGATAGCTAGAACAACAATGTCTACCTAAGATTCACAATGATGTTTTGGCTGGAGACAGAAGGGGAGGGAACAGAGTTGTGCCCAGAGATGAGTGATACAGACTGGAGCCTATCATATGTGTCTGACTTGGGAACTGAGAGGGGAGACACTAAATTCTAATCCAATCGTGGCAGCTGGCTCAGCTAATACCCCACCCACTTCTTTACAGGCTGCAGAACATAGCTAATAGAGTCATATAGAGCAAACAGTGGTCCATACTGTTTGTGTTGGCATCTGACAATTTGACTACTTTTTTCCCCAATCATCATCATTAAACAAAATAGGTTTCTAGAGTCTTTCCTGCCACCCAACCAATGTTAATCCAGGAACTATTTCATGGTCCTAAACAAGCCCACCCTGGATGTTACCGTGGAACAGAGGTTTTAAATTAAACCATTTAATGATCCTACACTATTTCAACATCACCCAATCTGCATATGTTACTCATCCAATTCTTGATATATCATACACATCTGATGAGTTGAAGATCCCAGAATGCCTCATTGAGAGTCTGTTTGTGACACTCCCATACAGTAAGAAAATATATTTTAACTAGGTTTTACAATACATTTGGGAAATATATTTTAAAATGTTTGAAATTGGCCGCTTAGATATATTTATAAAAAAATGTGTTTCATACATTATAAAATGGATGTCTAAATGTATTTGGAATATATTCGTAACTTGAATTATTTTATATATTTTTAAATTTATAATATTCTATAAAGCGGCCATTCTCAAAAGTTTTGAAATATTTTTACCAAATGTACAGATCAATACATTTCAAATATATTTTTTTTCCGTATGGGCTGGTCCTCTAATTAGATGATACATTTGTTGTTTTATGGTAATTTTAGGCTTACTTGATGATGACACATCAATAACACTGAAACCAACTGAGACAAGTCACTCCATTATAGGAGAAGTAATCATAGACAGAGCCTGGAAAATGACACTATCTTCTGCTATTTGTAGCGGTCGCTTTTTAACTAATCTTGTCCAGAGTCTTATGAGCAGAGAAACTTTGTCCACAAATTAGCTATTTCCTGACTGATTATAAGCTGGGGTTGGACTGGGCCCATGTGGCCTCCATCTTGAATGTACTACAGAACAACTCCTCAAGTTGACAACACTGAATCAAGACACCAAACAGACCATCTTCCTGTGCAACCCAGAGCTCTGTGAAGGTTATCACCATGAGTTTGGTCAGGCCAGCGTAATAACATGCGAATAGACGTCCCCCAGAACCATCTGAAGACGTCCATAAAAGAGAGCTGTTTAGTGGTTGTGGATACATAAACTTTGGCTGAACCCCGTATATTGGCAGCCTCCATTACTGCCTGCTCGGGATGAGGCGTTTGGGTCTGAATCTAAGGAGCTGACATCAGGCAGACAGCAGACATGATATCTTATTTTTCTGAGCCACGCTGACACAAATTCAACTCCACTCATTATTTTCTTATGTCTGTTAAAGTTACACAAATACGTTCAGTGGTACGCGCCCAGATGGGAATGAGCAGTTGGCTTTTAAATTCGAATAATTTTCACATTATTTTTCACACGGGAGGATACAGACATTCTTGGTGTCACAGCTCTAACTTTTTGATTGGAGAAATCCTTGACCCCTCGAGAGCGATAAAATTAGGCGATAGGAACTGTGATGCATGTGCATGCAATTTTATCTGCCAATCTTCGTTGAATATACAGTGGATATAAAAAGTCTACGCACCCCTGTTAAAATGCCAGGTTTTTGTGATGTAAAAGAATGAGACAAAGATAAATCATGTCAGAACTTTTATCACCTTTAATGTGACCTATAATGTGAACAATTCAATTCAAAAACAAACTGAAATCTTTGAGGGGGAAAAATAAAAAATAAAAAACTCACAATAACCTGGTTGCATAAGTGTGCACACCCTTAAACTAATACTTTGTTGAAGGACCTTTTGATTTTATTACAGCACTCAGTCTTTTTGGGTAGGAGTCTATTAGCATGGCACATCTTGACGTGGCAATATTTGCCCATTCTTCTTTGCAAAAGCACCCCAAATCTGTCAGGACATCTCTTGTGCATAGCCCTCTTCAGATCACTCCACAGATGTTCAATTGAATTCAGGTCTGGGCTCTGGCTGGGCCATTCCAAAACATTAATCTTCTTCTGGTGAAGCCATGCTTTTGTGGATTTGGATGTGTGCTTTGGGTCGTTGTCGTGCTGAAAGGTGAACTTCATCTTCATCTTTCTAACGGACGCCTGAAGGTTTTGTGCCAAAATTGCCTGGTATTTGGAACGGTTCATAATTCCCTCCAGGCCCCGGTTCCAGCTGAAGAAAAACAGCCCCAAAGCATGATGCTCCCACCACCATGCTTCACTGTGGGTATGGTGTTCTTTGGGTGATGTGCAGTGCTGTTTTTGTGCCAAACATACCTTTTGGAATTATGGCCAAAAAGTTCCACCTTTGTTTCATCAGATCATAACACATTTTCCCACGTGCTTTTGGGGGACTTGATGTTTGTTTTTGCAAACTTCAGCCGGGCTTGGATGTTTTTCTTTGTAAGAAAAGGCTTCCGTCTTGCCACCCTACCCCAGAGCCCATTCATATGAAGAATACGGGAGATTGTTGTCACATGTAGCACACAGCCAGTACTTGCCAGAAATTCCTGCAGTTCCTTTAATGTTGATGTAGGCCTCTTGGAAGCCTCCTTGACCAGTTTTCTTCTCGTCTTTTCATCAATTTTGGAGGGACGTCCAGTTCTTGGCAATGTCTCTGTTGTGCCATATTTTCTCCGCTTGATGATGACTGTCTTCACTGTGTTCCATGGTATATCTAATGCTTTGGTAATTCTTTTGTACCCTTCTCCTGACTGATATCTTTCAACAATGAGAACCCTCTGATGCTTTGGAAGCTCTCTGCGGACCATGGCTTTTGCTCTGAGATGCAACTAATAAAATGTCAGGAAAATACTATTAGAACAGCTGAACTTTATTTGTGATTAATCAGAGTCACTTTAAATGATGGCAGGTGTGTAATGACTTCTATTTAACATGAATTTGAATGTGATTGGTTAATTCTGAACACAGCCATATCCCCAGTTATAAGAGGGTGTGCACACTTATGCAACTAGGTTATTGTAAGGTTTTTATTTTTCATTTTCCCCCTTCGAAGATATCAGTTTGTTTTTCAATTGAATTGTTCACATTATAGGTCACATTAAAAGTGGAAAATGTTCTGACATGATTAATCTTTGTCTCATTCTTTTACATCACAAAAACCTGGCATTTTAACAGGGGTGTGTATACTTTTTATATCCACTGTAAAACATGTGGACAGTCCATTTTTTCTGTGTGAGAGTGAGCGAATGACTGAGTGAGATAGAGATAAAGGAGTAATGGAAGTATGTTAAATGTAAATGCACTGTACATCTTGAGACCGTAGGAATTTGCAAAACATTCGGTTGGCAATCATGTGATGCTTTAAGTAGTCCTGAACTATCCGGAGCATTGTGCTGGGGATTTAAGTTGTTGAGTTACAGCATAGCGGTGCCTTTGTTAGTGCTTGACTACAGTGCTGTATTCCTTCTTCAGGAAAATCCTTTTTAAAAGAAATTATCTATCCTCTCTACGTCCCAGATTCACCCGCAGAGCTGAACACAAAAGTTGATCAAGGCATTGTTGGGGGAGGGAGTACCCAAATAAGGGGGCTGTCACAAACTTAGCTTTCTCGCTAGTGTATTAATAAGCTAGCTTAAGCATTAATGTTGCTGCTCATCGCTTTTCCACCAGCACTGTTGAGATATAAAGCATCTGTTAATTAAAGCATCTGTTAGTTAGCTTTCAGGTAGCTCACCTTATACATTTCATCTCTCATTACATTTGCATTTTTTGTTATTGAGCAGATGCTCTTATCCAGGTCGACTCACAGGAGCCATAAGTGTCAAGTGCTTTGCTCAACGCACAACAATTGTGTCACATTTCCAGTCCATTGAGTCAACCTTCCCATCACTGTGTTTTGTAAAAGCACTTTGTGACAACTGCTGATGTAAAAAGGGCTTTATAAATAAATTTGATTGATTGATTGATTGATCACTGGCTCAACGCTCTCACCATCAGGGTATCTGCTTTCCCATTCAGTGAATTAGGGAATCATTTTTTAAAGAAGTATTTTGCTGGAATGTCACAACAGGAGATGGCCTTGACATACCGGTCTAATCAACCGATTTGGAAAAAGACAGTAACAGCACCTACAGTGGTGAAGAAGTAAGCACTAGTTCTGGAGGTTTGTCTTTTGTTGTTTTTTTTTACGTATTTGGACACATGCAGTCTTCACTGCAATTCTATTGACATATAATGTAAATTATAACTAAAGTACATATAAACTAAATTAACAAATGACGCTGAAAGATTATACTTTGCAATCCTTAATATCAAAAATCAAGAGAAATGCAATTTCATGGTGAGGAAAAAATAAGTCACTCCTAGCTTCAATAGCTGGTGTTGCCCCCTTTGGCTGAAATAACTTAATATAGCCTTTTCTTGTAAGTGTCTATCAGTCTCTTATATTGACTGTGAGGATTTCTTTTTTCTCATATCGACTGGTAGTTTCAACTGTGTTGTGTTTGAGGGAATTCTTGCATGCACAACCTGCTTCAATTCCCCCACAGCACTTGGATAGGATCAAGATCTGGGCTTTGACTTGATCATTCTGGTACCCTCCTTTTCTTCTTTTTGAGACATTTTTTATGTATTCCTTTGTGTGATTTGGAGCTTTGTCCTGCTGCAAGATCCATGTTTGGTTTATCTTCAGCTTGTTGATAGGTGGCTTCATATTCTCCTCAATAATTCTCTGGTACAACATGGAATTCATGGTTGACCCAATGATGGCAAGTTGTCCACGCCGTAGGCAGCAAAACAGCCCCAAACCTGCCTCCATTATTTACAGTTGGTATGAGGTTCTTCTGTTCAAAGGTAGTGTTTCCTTTTCTCCAAACATGGTATCTGGCATTATGGCCAAACATCTCCACCTTTGGCTCATCTATTTACAGCACATTGTTCCAGTAGATTTGGTCTTTACCCAGGTTTTGTCTGGCAAACGTCAAAGCCCCCCCCAACCCCCCCACCCCCCGTGTAGGCCAAGTTCAGGCAGTCTCTTTCTTACCATTGACTCATTTCAACATTGATCGTGGCAAGAGAGGCCTTTAGATGTTACCCTGGGGTTCTTAGAGTACTTCTATGTGTGTCTTTTGGTCAGTTCTTGGCCTGAATTTGGGTGTGATGACTTGTTCTATTTGGAATGCCTGTGGCCTTTTCTCCATTTGTAGATGATCCGACGAAAAGTGTAAGGATGTACTTTGAATTGCTTGGAAATGACTTTTTAACCCCTCCCAGACTCATGGGCATCAATAGTCTTTCTTCTGAGAGCCTCGGATGGGTCTTTTGATCTTGACATTATGTGTTACCACACACCCATATGGTTAACACTAAACCAGACCAAGTTTCTAATCTTTATGGAAGGCTGGATCCTCCCAAGTTACTCCCTAATGATTTTCTAATGAATGTGGTTGGAATTTATCTCAAATGTGTCCAAATAAGTAAAAAAAAAAAAAGAAACCTTTCCAGGGGGTGTACTTACCTTTCCACATGACTGTATTTCATCCCCAGTCAAGAACCGCAATCCAATAAGTGGTCTATGGCAATAAGAGTGTATACTTCCAAGTTAGCTGGTCAGACAGGATGTTAGCGTGTAACTGACAATAAAAGACAGGGCTTTAAACGTCCTATCCATATTACATGGTAATTTACCACAGTGTTTACCCTGTCTCCTGAATGGAATTGTTTTGTCCTACAGAGCTAGGTCTCCCCGACTGCTTCGCTTCCTTGCTCTGCCGACAGTGACTCCAGCGTTTAAAGCTGAACAAACACTGCTTTTCATAAGCCAAGTAGAAATTGTACCTTTTCAAGCGTATCCATTTGAACAGATGTGTTGATTATCAAAAACATATCATTTGACGCTGTAGCAGTCCCCCACCAACCAAAAGCTGCGGAACTGGTAATTGTGGTGATCATTGTGCGAGCTCACAATGTTGCGTGTATCGAGAGGAATGTATTGGGGGCGTCTCAGCTTGTATATTCTCAAAGAAGAGAATGTGTTGTTCGCTACTATGTCTGCACTTTTGTTAGTCTACAACAATTTAACACAGCATATGGAAAAGTTGTATATATGGATTTGAGTCATCGAATTGGTCCTTGCCACATTGTTTGTGTTTAACTTTTTAATCTTCAACTTACTGCTGCTCTTATCTATTACTATAATAAAGACGGTAATACAGGACTATGTAGTCGTGAGGCTGCACTTTCATGTGTAATCTGTGGAGGTATTTGGGAGTCACACATCTTTGGGACACGGCGACCCACTTATATGCCACAACTGCACATTCCGCAACACATGGACCTGGCGAGGCAAAAGATGTGATGCAAGGCAGCCAAAACGACGGACATTAGCATAAGTGCCATGTTCAATCCGTCAGCCCAGGGACTTTAATGACTTATGCTGCTCTCCTCCTCCCGACTTGGCCCTGTTTGCTGAGGAAGTCGTGAACCCAGAGAAGTCGAGAAGACTCTGAGAAAAGGGAGATGCAGCTTGTTTAAATTGATATTGCGCTCAGAGTAATTTGGAGCAGATTTCTGGATTCATAGAGAGGGAGGGTTTGTGGTAATTTCCTTTCATGCTCATCTTCTATCTCTGAAGTCACTCTTAAACATAAAGCATAAGGAGCCCAGATGCAAAAAGAAGGACTTCTCTATCATTACATGTTTGTGTACACAACCCCAGAACGCAGCCTGGCAGGCTAAAGCAACTGACTGTCACACACTCCCATTTCCTTCTCCGTGTCACTTTGCTCTTTCACTTACATAGTTATACAACTAACTTGTTGACTGGTGGCAGAAATGTGGAAGGAAAAGTAAACAACCAATCCTGCATCGACCAGAAGGCTGACATCCAAAAGAAATTTTAAATATTCTACAAAGGACGATGTTTTGACACCCTAGAAAGATATGGACATAGCTTATTCAACTATTGTGAATAATCCCTGTGGTTTTGTGCCTCATGTGTGTGTCATCAATATACTCTGACTCCTACAGCTGCTAATTGTCTAGCTTTACAGTGTGCATTCGGGATAACAAACTTTGGGTCACATGTTCAATGCTACACAAATCACTGTGTGTTAAGTGTTTTAAATCTGAGTGTCACAAGGAAAGTTACGGGGCCCCGTGGCATTTGTGGGCCCTGGGCAGAGTACTCTGGCAAAAGAGATAAGATAGCTGCTTAGCCTGAGGGCCAAACCAGACCAGAGTTTATGGTGTTTAGGTGCAGCCTGATAGAGTAGCCATGGAGCAGTAATGGGGGATGGGGTAGGGGGGTGTTGAATATAGACTGTCCGTGAAATGAAGACCTAGGCCAGAGTTTGCTTTGTGGACTCCCCCTGGCTACTCTACACTGTTTTGGGCGTAGGCGAAAAAATTGCAGTAATTTTGCCTAGCATGGCGCTATCACATGTTTAGGAGCCGGAAGTCATCTGTTAGTGATCGGTTGGCTTGTTAAGGGATTCCTCATAAAAATCTCTCGCCAGCTCATTAGCATGGTTTCTTTGTCCGGATTTGAAAATGGGCTGTGATGAATACAGTGTGGTTGTGTCGCTTACGGTTTCTCGTGTCCGCTTGGATAAACCAGGCCTGTGATCATCCTGAAGTGGAGATTCGGCCCATCCATTCCCCAGGCTTCCACAGTACAGCTCGCTCAATCAGCTTCTCAGAGTCTCCAGGTTTGTCTTTAGCCTCAGAACAGTTCATCGTGTATGAGTGGATTAAAAAGAGGACGAGGAGCAGCTCTGTAAGACAATCGCTTTGTGTGTTTGCGTGTGCGCGCGTGTGTACACGTAACTTTGCGTCCGTTCATGTGTGTGCCGTAGCCCGACGCATTCTCCCGCCCAGACCGCCCAACATCATCAACGCCGTGTTCCAGCTCTGACTTCAGAAAGTCCGGGCCGACAGCCATGACTGTTCTGCCCAGTTAAGCTATTAGAGCAATAGGTTGGCTAACGAGCCTACAGTCCCGCGTGTCCGATTCTCTGGCTGGGGGATGTTTCCATGTGCGTTCAGTGTTCGAGCACATTTGCTGAGGACGATGCTCTGGCATTGGCAAAACAAATGTGAGATCCTTTGCTGGTTGCCAAGTGAATTATAACCCATGTTCTGTGGTACACTGCCGTTTGGGGCTGTGACATAGCGTCTATCATTATGTTGGAATGGTGCGCTCTATGCCAAAATCAGACACCTTTTACAATATAGCAGTTTACTGTAAGCAAGTGCGTGGTTTTCCATTAACACTGAGACTGAACAAAGGGCCTGCTTTCTGTTGTGTTCAAACCCCCTGTAAGCACGGCGTGTTTGTACTATGGACTTGTCTTTGTGATGAATGGGCACTGAGCCACAGTGTTTTTGTAAGATGAGGGTGGATCGCGAAGGGCCCAGGGCTGGGTCTTTTTCTACAAAAAGAGTCTGTAAAATCCTAACAGTCACTCTATTATTACTACTTGAACTATTGGAATATATCTATTAACAGCTAAGCTCAAAAACACATACTGTGGATTTGTTTTGTCCCGTGGGGCTCCCCAGCTGCACAAGTGTAGTTTGAAGGTAAGGGGACATTATACAAAGAAGGGAAATCCCAGGGCATAGAAGTGTCTGTAATACTGGATCAATTTGACCTAGTTGCTTTCATAAACTCCACCCATGTGTCGCTGGCCAGTTGGAGTAAACAATTTCTGTCCTTACAGAATCATTTTAAATATTGTTTTTTGGTTTAATCTAAACATTATTAGTCAGTAAAACTGGTGAACGCAACTGTTTAAGCAAAAAAAAATCAGTGCATTCTTCTGGTTGTCTCGAAAATATAATGGTGAAAGGTTCTGATATTTGTCTAGATATCAGGGAAGTGCGAGCAGATGATATAAAAAATACAAATATTGAGTCCTCAGAACTCAGAAAAACTGCATAAACACAAAGGTGTGCTTGGAATTGATAGTGTTTTTCAAAGTCCTGGACACACTGAAACAAGATCTCAGTCTCAAGTAACCATTCAATTTTTGTCCATGGCGGAATTAAACGTCTAAAGGTGAAGTGAAAGCAAACATCTATATATGAAGTGAACGAGAAAAATGTCTGTGTCTCAAGTGAAGGATGGCTAGAAAAAAATCTCTAAAAGAAACATACCAACAGTATCATCTTGTCTGCTAGCAGCTTTTCCCATGAAGCCACAGGGCCTACTTTGGCTCAGCAGCATTTGTTCGTGGAGAGCCAACATGGCGACTCAGTCACACCTCCCTCTAGCTCGGCCCACCATGTGGTTTGACTTTGCACCCACTTTTCCACTTGAGGACTTAATGCAAACACAGGAGCACACCTGCCATCCATTAGGGTTTCAGTCATCCACCTCAATGCAAAAAGTTAACACTATTTCAATCAGGCTACATTTAAGACACGGGGTGCTTCAGAAACAGGACACACTTAAGAAACGAGGCACTGCCTAAATGAAAAACATTTGTCTATTCTTCACTTCAAGTTTTATAATTACTATACTCATAGAGCTGACACAATTGCTTCTAAAGTAGGGGACACAATTTGTACCATACAAGAACTATTTACGTTTGACCACATCTAGCATGTATTTTTTTCCATTTGTATGGGTGGGTACATGAGGAGCTTTATACAGCAAGCTCCTCTGTCATAACAGACAGATGTTTTATGTTTTATCACTCTTTCTCCCTCTGTCTCTATCTCCTTGTCTGCCTGTCTCTCTCTCTCTCTCTCTCTCTCTCCCTCCTCCAGCATTATACTATATAGTTCCTCTACCCCATATAGGGTGGACTACTCAGAAGAGATTACCCGAGGGTCATGATCAGGAGGTGGTTTGGTCCGCGCTGGATGAGGGGTCTGTTGGTTTTGAGACTGAGCGGATTGGACATGGCCTGCCGTAGAGATTGTTGTTTGCGTGGGTAGCAGCAGGTTTGTGGGTTACGGTTTCCTGTCTCGGAGCGTGAGGGCAAAGCGGTCTGCAAGCTGCACCTGAATCCGCTGGACCTCAGTGCTACCATTCTGACGTGTCCCAAATGGCCCCCTCTTCTCCGTTCAGCAGACTACTTTGGACAGACGAGATTTGACCGTTAGGCTTAGTGTTCCGTTTGGGACACCAGGCCGTGCGTAGGTCTGGCCATGGATCTGTGTGCAGAGGGCAGAGGGGCAGAGGAGGCCGACAAGGGTTCAAGGGAAGTCATCTGTCCTGGCCTGGAAAGATTTCACGCTTCTGCCTGTCCAGATGATTTGTGCCAACCCAGCCTTACATACAGCTACCTGCTGGGCGTCTCTCCCAATGGGTTAAGTTAACGCAGATGTATCCCCCATGCCATCGATGAACACACGTAGAACCCCCCCCCCCACACACACACACACACATACACACACACATACACACACTTGCACACACACACACATACACACACACATAGTTGGGGGCTGAGAGGTTGAAGAGCACACGTGATCAGAGCGTTCATACACAGCTGTAGAGACAAGGGCACTCACAGATGCAGACAGTGGTATGAATATAACAGACAGACGCAGAGAGATACATGAATATAACAGACAGATGCAGAGAGATACATGAATATAACAGACAGATGCAGAGAGATACATGAATATAACAGACAGATGCAGAGAGATACATGAATATAACAGACAGATGCAGAGAGATACATGAAAATAAGAGATAGATGCAGAGATACATCAATGTACACATTGCCCATCTCCACATTCCACATGTAATATACAAATACGTAATACTTACTTGTAAATTCTCTGCCCTCTATTTGCACTTCTGGTCAGGTGCTTACTGCATTTCGTTGTACTGTACTTGTACTGTTCAATGACAATAGGCTGAATCCAATCTAATATATTATAACACATTGACACAGAGAGATACATGAATATAACAGACAGACGCAGAGAGATACATGAATATAACACATAGACACAGAGATACATGAATATAACACATAGACACAGAGAGATACTTGAATATAACACATAGACACAGAGAGATACATTAAAAGAACACATAGATGCACAGATACATGAATATAACACATAGACGCAGAGATACATGAATATAACACATAGACGCAGAGATACATGAATATAACACATAGACACAGAGAGATACATGAATATAACACATAGACACAGAGAGATACATTAAAAGAACACATAGATGCACAGATACATGAATATAACGCATAGATGCAGAGATACATGAATATAACACAAAGATGAAGTATTAATATTCACGACAACAGGGTGGTAACAAGAAAACTGTCATGCGTTGCAGATATTTGTGGACATGCAAACACAAGAATAAATAAATAAGTAATAGAAAATGAAATGCAATTATGCATCGTATCGTAATGTTTGGGGTTTTCTACAAAGTAATCGATTACAAGGAAGGAAATCCATGCAAGTTTGTCAATGAGAATTTCTCTTATTCCTCTAAAAATCAATATGTCATTAATGCGTTAAATCACTTTGATTTGATTGAAAACTCAATTCCTTGCATTCTCTCAATTGCCCACTGTTTCGAAGAGCATCTTGATAGGTGTTGATAGTGATTGCTCATAAAACAGAAACTGTATGTATAATACTGAACCGTCTTTACTATCAGTGATTTTCGAGTTCTCCAAGAGGCACTTTACCCATGCTCAGAGAAAACAGAGCTTTAGATTATATGACCATACATCCACTCTGTGTTATTGTATGGGCAGGTCCCCTTTATTTCTTAGCTGAGTAAACTTCTTTTACTGAAGTGTTCACATCACATCTGGCTGGGAGATCAAGCAACGCCTCCATGTCTGTGAGAAGTACAGGAACATCTGTGCTTCAAGACCCCATCACTACAGCTAGGGAATCAGCATTTTAGGGTGTGTCTTGGGGGGATTGTGTGTCTATGTGTGTGTGTGTGTCTGTGTCTGTGTGTTTTTTCTTAAGGAGACTTATTTATTTATTGTTTTATTCTACAGAGATTACCTTAACAAATATTCCTAGGCAAGTGTGCAGTGTTCCTTGCATCTCAGAGGATGAGCTTAGTTTTGTTTTCTGCTCCATTTTAGGGTCTGTCATTTTGTCGAGTTGCCCAGGCATAAAAGCATGTCTCTGTTTCAGGTTGGCTGGCCCTGCTTTAAGATACTGGTGTTGTGTTGTATCCCTGAGCTCTACCGATGTGCACACAGACACAGTACATATTTGAACACACACACAAGTAGACACGCACACACACACACACTATCTCTCTCTCTCTCTCTCACACATGCTCACACACATTCACCACACACAAATGCAAAGATTAATAAATATTGTCGCAACAAACCAAATACAAACATGCCACTTATGTAGATGCATCCAAACTGAATTCCATTGATTAAGGTGATATGTGCGTTTTCCGTAGTTACACAGGTAAATGGTTTAAGTTAGTATTTGTTGAATAACAGTCAAATGTTATGCTTTATTTTTTACGTGTTGAAAAAAGACATTATAGCAGTCCAATGTTAGGCTTTATTTTTATACGAGTGCAGATAAAAATGACATATTCCATATTTTTCTAAATTAAATTATTCTTAGATCCTGTATTTATGCATAAATGTTTAACATTATAAATAGATAATATATATCTAATTGTAGAAGAAGATAACTTATTCCAACTGTGGTTCCTCAAAAGAACCCAACATTTCACCTTTTTGACAAACATTGTTAAAATATTTATACAGTATATTAGACTTTTTCATAGCTCTTCCTGTGAAGTGGAATTATTTATTTCTTCAGATCGCCCTCTTAGCCAGAACAGAAATGGTTTGCCTGCTTTTTTATTGTTAAAATGAAGGTTCCCTGCTATAAAACTTTTTTTTTTTCACTGGTCATTTGATTTTCAGCTAAATGAACAGCATACAGCACAATGTAATAACATAACATTACAGTAATGGTCAACACGTTCATTACAACTATAATTCTCATTAGATAATCATATAAACACATTGTTAAAACAACCATCCTAATTAGGATTGGAGCAAATGGTTTTTAAGACAACAGCGCGGCTTCTTAACCCATAGATATATAACTCCTTTACTCAATAAAAACCCATATATAAATACTTTGCAAGCAGCAGGAAACCTGTGTGTGTGTGTGTGTGTGTGTGTGTGTGTGTGTGTGTGTGTGTGTGTGTGTGTGTGTGTGTGTGT